>JAMKCH010011942.1:0-50614 GCA_023653785.1 Ophioderma brevispina | reverse complement strand
CTCTTACTTCAGCAGCATTTTCCTGCCTTGTATGGACATTAAGTTCAGTGGAGATACCGTCTTAACCCACCCACTGGCAGTAGTAGATCGGTAACTTTTGCTTTATAAAATGGCTCGTGCAAATTTTACCGTCATTTGCAAATCCGCATCTGTGGCAACCGTGTTAAGAGGCAAGTCTTCTTCTAGCCTTTTTTGGTATTCGTAGTGTAGGGAATACCGGGTGCAGCCAGATGCGTTTATCTCAAATTTATTGGCTGTTCTGGATATTTATTTTTGCAATCAAAATTTTTATTCACGTGCCTATCCGTTTTCACAAACTGCTCAATTAGGCATTCCCACCCTCATAAACTAGATTTGGATGTGTGGTTTGATACATGTATGTGTCTCTAGGCCAGGGGACATATCTGGAAAATAGGCCCGCCTGGTCTTGTTCGGCTATTGTTAATTTATTTGTGGCGTGTTTTGACAAATTTTTAATCATAATTTAAAATTAGGTATTTCGCGCTAAGTTTGCCACCATCAGGATTGTTTTCTCTTATGATTACCATTCGAGTATGTGCTGCGACTTAACGCCAGTACAATGTGGTTTTGGTGTGAGGCCATCAAAGTATGGGTCGTTGGAATCAATGTTTTTTTCTGTTATATTAGGGTCTAACCATATAATTTAATTTTCTTTATTAATATAATCATCCTGTCAGCATTACTCTCTTCGTTCTCTTTTCAAAATTCAGAGTTAGTGTGAGCCCTGCATTTTACATGGCGCTTTCGCGTGGAAAACATTAGTCAAAAGGTCTGACATATATTCTGCAGTAAGCTTTAGATTTAAGATTTAATCTCTTTTCTGTCTTTACTTGATTTAAATAGCTTACAAGTCTTTTGCAAGTATGTTTTTGTAGACTTAACTTTAGGATACAGAGGAATGAATAACGGTAAGGGTGGATTACTATCAGCAAAACATAAAGGTCTTGTGAATCTACTTCCCAGACGTCATGATTTGTTTGGTTTTCCGATATTTTATAAATGGTTCATGGAATATTATAAAATGTGTTAGAACCAGGGCGGGAAGTCGTGTACAGTTGATCTCAATGAGAATGCTCGCCGGGTTCTCAAGATTTGGTAACGCATACAGATTTCAAGACCTCCCATGTTTTTCAACCACCATTGATGTCCGTCTTGTTTGGTGCTTGTTTTGAATGATTTTGGCATGTCCCGTATCGGGGTGCTTGTGTTAAAGAGCCTCGTTATTTTCTTCGAATTCCCTGTGGAATTTCAGCTTTCAATGCGGCTAGTGTTGTTAGAGGGGGGGGGGGTGTGACAATTATGTGCCAAAAATTTCTTTTGGCTAAGAAATGCCTTGAAATTTGTAATATTTTGATTTTTAATTTATATTCACCATAGATTTAGACAAAGTGTGAGGTTAGGAAGACTTTCCCCGGCCATTGTACGATCGATGGCAATTGATACCGGCGTTTGGTGCTCTTCCAGTAAATTCTTCCTAGCCACCCAATGAGGTCTGGATACAGATAAATGGAACCCCCCCCTTAAAAGTCTATAGGCTAACATATTTGTCAGACCAAGTTAAATTTTAACAATTCCGGTTCATTTCTCATGTATGCAAATGATTTTTTTGATAGCAAAAAAATTGTACCTGTTGTCCTATCATGTGACAGATGCTCATTGCAATCCCGGGTGGTGAAATTGCCTATTTCTTAGCTCTCTGGACAATGAAGTCACCAGTTCTTTCTCTTTTTTTATTTCCACATAAAAAGCAAAATGTTTCGATTGTCCCTTTGTATGAAAAAGAAGAAATTTGCATGACTGCAAATCCGCTACCTTTGGCTGAATCGCAATCGATAGATAAGCTAACAAGAATATGGCCTCCGATGTTCACACAATCAGCTTTTTATATTGAGTTTATTCCAGTCCTTCACACGTTTTATTTCTTACATTTGTACCACCTGAAAAGCGGCTGAGGGTTTTTCTCTAATTTTTTCCTTTTTCAAATGTCCGTTTATATTGTTTAACATGATTTCATGACCACTTTCGAAAGATTACGGTCTGATGAATATCATAGTTTAAATAACGTCTCGACCGCTTTCGTAACTATGATGGCACTATGTCGTTGTGACCAAAAGAAGCACTCATGGATATGAGTGAAAGAAAAAGGGCTTAGACGGTATATTATTTATAGGCATTCTATTATAAGACTTGATATTCAGTCGTAATATGCGTAGAATGCCATTCCTACCACCGGAATTTAATAAATCTATAAAGCGCTTGACTCATTAATCCCTACAATTTAGATCAAATTTTATATCACTAACTGGTTTGACCAATCGGGACAGAGCCCAATCCCTCAACATCTGAAAAAGCATGTGTTGAGCCACAAGCAGCCAGCAAACTTCCCCGCCTGTGCACGGATTACAAACCAACATCAGGTCACGCACTGCGCCTTTTCAAAACACGGACATTTACTTTACATTTCCAAAGAAAAATCCGATGACCGTGTATAATTTTTTGGTCTAACAAATGGTTCCTTTTTATACCACCCGAACCGTTTCCACAGAAAAAACTTCTAACCGGTCCACATATTTTTCTGTTTTACCAAACCTTCTAATTAAACCGAATATCAAATTTCCACAGACGCCTACTAAAGTCTGTTGAAGAGACTCTTATTTGAACAATGACACTCATAACAATAGCTCAGCGGGATGTTGTCGGCTGCTGTGTGTTGGAGCTTGAGTTTTGGAGTTGGTACTGATAGCATATGATTTTGACTTGTGCCAGCGCCAGCCCAGTATGATTTTATGATTACTGCATCAACATTGATTGAGTTTGTGCCGAGTTTGACGTATACATTAAAACTTTATTAAGTTGACACCAATTATATATGTTACTGTGTGTCTGTATTCTGGTGCCTTGACTGCTTTATTGTGAGGGATGTTTCCTTCTTCCCTTACAGGAAGTTGTACAAGAAAGACTTTGAGAATTGAAGAAAAATTCACCTTGGGTGTGAACATGATTGAAATTTGCCTGAAAAATCCAAGATGGCGGCCGTAAAGTGTGATGTATATTGACAGTTACATACATCGCTAGAAACAGATAACCAAGTCGAAGACAAGCTATTAACATGATAATGTAAAATATATTTGTATACCATTTATTCAAAAGATTAAAAATTTGAAGAACAAATTGGTTTTAAAATGAACCAAAGCTAGGAAAATTACATCTTAGTAAGAAAATAGAATGTGGCGTCTATGAAACAAATGATAGGGGATGAACCCTTTGAGAAAAAGGTGAAGTAGTGGCGATGTAAATCTCAGATGACCTGAAATTTATAACTAGGAGTGATCTAAATATGCCAATTAAAGACGACTATTAGCCTCTCTTTATTAAAAGTGAAACTGAACCTAAAAGAGTGTCGTGGGATTACACTTTCCCTGGACCAGTGGGAGTTATGATTAATACCCTTGGGAAAATTGATAGCTGCTTTGTGCATAATTACAGCTAATTACATTGATAATCTGTATTTTTCATATTTATTTTTATTATTTTTTTTACCTTCTTTTCGGAAGTCCAGACCCTTCAACTTGAACATTTCTGTGTATATCTCGATCTCCTCGATCAGGTATATGAGGATAAAAAAAAACTACAAATGATACATTTGTTGGCCCCATTTCGAATTTCCCGCTACATTATGAATCATGTGTTTACAAAAAATGGAAGAATTTTGCAAATGCCAAATACCTGTAACAACGCCACGAAACGGCCCATGCAACGCCGAACAGCCACACACAAGATTCGAGTCGATTCTGTCTGTCCTTCTCCGCTTCTTCTGCATTCAATTCCCCACCAATATAGCGATAAATGTTTGGTTACTATGGTTCCTTGATCCTTGTCGATTTCTAAAATTGAATTCCGGGCTTCCAAAGTTGACCAAATAATGAAAAAACGCGAGTTTTACGAACCGGCCCCACAGAATATTTACAGCTAACGAGTGAAAATCTCTCCGCCAACGGTCGTGTTCTGCACCGAACGCAGCATGGTAGACTTGATCAAATCTTGGACTTTTCACCAGCAATTCGTACTGAATGTATAGTTTGAAATTTGGCGTTTCTTTTCCTTTTTTTCGCAGTTTTGAAAGTTAGTACTAATTTTGAAGACCTTCAAGTTCCCCTTGCCATGTACAAATCACACATCTGGTGAAATCACTTTCCAGTTTTCAGAGGGTTTCCGACAACCCGTTTTAACTGGGGTAACTGAGGTTTGTTGAAAAAACAATCTATCGGCAGTTTGGAAATGACTGGTTTTTGAGGCAAAATAAGTTCTAATTTTCAAAGGTCACGCTACAGCTTTTTCATACTTAATTAATTGTAATTCAATCTGGGTCACTTCTTCCTAGCCCCAGTTTCCCGGTCAAAGTGTTAATAAGCAGACCACTAGTGGACAGTATTGTTTATTACTTCCTTCTGCCCTGGACATGGTGACAGACGAAAATAACCATTCAATTGTGGAGATTCTCAATGTTGACTCATGCAGTTCTAGCCAACGAGTTTTTTCCGCAAAGATTTTCTCATTTCCATCATCATGCAGTGGATTTATTAATCAACACGTAATTTTTCGCCCCATAAATTAACAATGATTATCGATTAATTTATTTTTATTTATTTATTTTGGCTAAAATACACTGTTCGAATCGAACGGTGCACCTCTTAATTACAAATCCGGTGCACCACATTAAAAAATATAACAAAACAAACATATATTATAAAATATTAAATGCAAAGAATTCACAAGTCTGCAAGCACGGAACCCCACAATAACCGAGAGAGATGCTCCACCTGAATTAAGGAAAATAAACACCATAAAGTTAAGGTAAAATTTCCCACAATCTTGGAATACACACCCAACAACTACTGGGCTCCGTGCCTACATATAATTTAACAATTTTTTCCCATATAATCTCCCTATATAGGTTTATGGGGTGATTGTTTTTTTTTTTAAAGAAGCTTAGTTCACTTGATAGGTAAGTATGGTGTCCAACATTTTACCAAACAAGGGAGCTTGGGTGGGTGGGGAAAGTGCATTTTCGGAGGGGGGGTCAAAGGTCATTGAACTCATTTAATTAAGTATATCGGGTTGGTCTCAAATGACGAAAATTATTTTGAACATTTGAATGTGACATTAAGATTTCCCAGAGTCTTTATTTCCATAATATCTACATTATCATAAAACACAAAACAACATCAAAATCAGACAAAGGTAATACGAAAGTCAATTAAATGGAGGAACATTCAAAAGGTCAAGTAGGCCAGTTGGGACTGCCCCTTTGGACATAACATAAGTAACATGATAAACACATAATTGTAATTCTTCGGGCTCCTCACATAGAAAGCAAACAAAATGGACCACTCGGACAAAGTAGAAAAGGAGGGTGTGACGAAGCGAGATATGGTGAGGAACACTCAAGAAACATGATATGAACATACATTATACACAAAACAGCACAATGCTCCAGAGTTTCCCTCATAAATTGACATTGGATTCTTTTTATATTGATTTTTAAAATGTTTTATCGAATTAGATTCTTTGATATCATTATGAAGTGCATTCCAAATTAAGGGCCCACAAGTTCTAATCGAGTAATCTGAAAATGTCGTAGTTAGTTGGTAATTATCACGGTATCTTGTTTGATAATCATGTATTTGGGACCTTGCAGTGAAGAAGTTGTTAAATCCAGCGGGAAGTAAATCTTTGAATACTTATACATAAATACGCCCGTTTCAAGCTTATACATATCAAATACATTTAAGATATTAAATTTTACAAATAACGGGCCAGTATGACTTCTATAATGGCTACCAGAAAATGTCCTTAGCGCCCATTTTTGCAGTTTGTGTATTTTATCTAGGTATGATTTATAAGCGCTTCCCCAAAGGAGGATGCCATAGTTAATGTATGGCAGAACTAAAGAACAATAAAGAGAATACAATATTCTTTCTGGTATAGTATACTTGAGCTTATTCATAACACCAATGTTACGTGAGATCGTCTTGGTAATATTATCGATATGACATTTCCATGTTAAGTTTTCATCTACGGTAAGTCCTAAAAACTTTGTTATTTTTACTCGTGCTAGTCCCATTCCATCTAGAAGAACTTTACATTTGGTTGACTAATTAGATTGATCAGTAACAATATTATTTTCTGGGCCATGTTTTGTCGTTGAAGGTGTTCTCAGAAACATGAAGTTTGTTTTGCCGGCATTAACAGAGAGTTTGTTTGCTTTAACCAATTACTTACTTCAAATAACTCATTGTTTATTACATTAATCTGACTCGGCATATCACTGTGAGAATACAAAATTGTTGTGTCATCAGCAAAAGGTAAGAATTCAAGAACATCCGAAGTATTGGTTATATCGTTAACATAAAGTATGAAAAGCAAAGGGCCTAATATTGAACCCTGGGGAACACCGCAAATAATATTCTTTAGGTCAGACCTACTAGAATTTATATTAACATACTGTTTTCTGTTACTCAAGTAACTTTAGAACCAGTTTGATATACACAACTCCTCTGAACCCATAATAATTCAATTCATAAAGAAGAATATTATGATCTATGGTGTCAAAAGCCTTTGAAAATTCTAAAAATATACCTATAGATGTTTTCTTCTTTTCAACAGCATTGTTGATTTTATCAACTAGTTGCATGACTTCCATATAATGTTGAATGGTTAGCTCTGAAACCATATCCATGAATATCATGCACATCAATATATTTAATGCACCTGTTAAATACCAACCGTTCAAGGATTTTTGAGAAGCATGGAAGAACAGACACTGGTCTGTAATTGAATAATTCTTCAACATCACTGATCTTTTATATATATATATGTATAACTTTAGTAATTTTTGAGATTATCAGGCACTATACCAGTAGAAAAAGATTCATTGAATATCATTGTAAGAGATACAGCAATTTCATTGGCCACTTTTTTGACGACAAGGTTCCCAATATCATCATGACCTGCACTCTTATTCCAATCGAATTTATTAATGACATTAATAATCTCTGTCTCCACAATTGGTTTCATGAACATAGAACTGTCAAGAGGATCTTTCAAATAATCATAAAAGTTTTCATCGGTGTGAAAGTAATCATAGTCCGGCAGGTATCATAGTCCGGGCTCCATAGACGACAACGGAATAAAGCGTGAAACTAATGTTGCGTGAAGAGTCAACTGAATCGATTGCCCCATTGTTCACCATTGTTCCCGGACTGTGAGCCCGGAGGACTATATCTCCTGCCACAACTGTACTATTGATTTTTGAAGCCAGGTCAGGCCCAACATTTACAAAGAATTCATTAAACTCATCAGCTCTACTCTTTGGATCAGTGATAGTTTGTCCTGATTGGGATTTGAATTGCTTTGGAAGGGGTTGTCTTTGGCAGTGACCAATGACATTATTTATAGCTTTCCACGTTTGTTTCATATTTCCCTTTGCTTGTTCAAATTTTTTTAAGAAAAAACTTCGTTTGGATTTCCTTATAACAATATGTAGTTTATTTCTGAACGTAAAGAATTTTTTGCCGTCGAGCATCATTTGGGCATCAAAGATAATCTTTGTACAGCTTATTTTTGGTATTAATACTCTTGAGTATAGCCCTTGTAATCCACGGTGATCGCGGATCACGATTATTCTTACTGGTACATTTTTTAAGTGGGATACATTCATATGTCATCAAATTTCTTTAAGAATGCATTGTAATCACCATTGACATTACCATTTGCAAGTACATTTGCCAATCTACTTTCGACAATTTATTTCTAAAATTGATAATATTATCTTCAGTATGACGTCGTTTATAGGTCACATTCTGTTTTGATTGCGTTTTATTTGTGGATTTAAAGCAATATTAGCACATTTTTTGAAGAGCACCCCCAATTTTCAAAATTTGATATTTTTTGCACAGCTACGTTGGTAATTGTCTAGAAAACTACACCTGCGAACGAGAATGCTAAAAAATGAGTATTTATCATAAAATGAGCGATTTTTGTAATTAGAATTGGGATCCTAGATAGAGCTGGAAATGCTAAGTTTATGTCCGTCCATGATGAAATAGTGCCACCTCAAGAAAATTACCTCTAACTTGACTTGCCTGAACCAATAAAACAATTTCCCGGCTATTTCATATTGGAAGGCCGTTTCCAGCAGCCGTTGAATTATTATCGGAGATCCCGATATTAATTATTCTAGTTACAAAATTCCTTCGTTTGCGACACATAGACATTGTAGAGCTTAACCATTCACAGGTATAGTTTACTATCCAGTTACCAATGCAACCGTGTAAAAATCTCAAATTTTTTGAAAAATTGGGGGCGCTCTTCAAAAAAATGTGCTAATATTGCTTTAATGTTACTGAGTATAAGTACATGCAGTAGGCATTATAATTTTATGCTTACACACAAAGTTATGCATGGTTAATTATGTAGGCCTACTGTGGCACTATGAAAAGATGTGCTTAAAGCTCACAGAAAAGTAATATACATATATGTATTCAATGATCATAACTGAATATTTAAAATAGGATTTTGTTTTTTCATAGGCGTACTCTTCTTTTATCATTAAAGGCCGACTCAGAGATTTCCTGAGGAGGGCGCCCTCAATTTCCAAAAAAATCGTGTTTTTTGCATGTACATAATGCTTGTCCAGAAACTAATCACTGTGTGAAATTGCTAAGCTTAAATCGAATTCCTTCATATAGAAAATCACAACTTTGTTATAAAATTCCGGATCCGGAATTTTTGTTATACACAGTATCCTATGGGACGTAATACTACACATAAATGTTTACTGCATCAAAACGAAAAATCAGATTCATCACAAATTTCGGAATTGTGCATTTTAGGTTACTATCTTTAGTTCTAGTTGATTATTTTTCATTATTACACAAAAAAATAATATTTAGAAATCTCTGAGTCAGACTTTAAATGTAGCTAGGAGATGCACTACAAAGATATTTGTACTGTTACTAATCCCCATTCAAATACGGGAAAATCCTGGACGATCTATTTCCTGGACGATCTACGATTAATCCCTATTCACACGATTCATGTCGGCGAGCTTTATCAATAATCAATCACCCGTCACTCAGTGTTACTCCGCAGCGATAACTTTGACCGTGCTCACACAGGAATCGCTCACAGTATAAAACTAAATTATTTCATTAAGTTCCAACTGTAAGTTTGTACTGTTTTTCGCGGCTGTCAATATGGAGTACCAAAAGGTTAAACTTCATTAAAGATTTCGTGTTATAGAGGACTGGGATTTCATTTTCTACGGACTATAGTGAGTGACTTTGAGGCTGCCTTGAAAGGAGTTTTCAAGACATTATTTCGCGGTGTTCAACATAAGATTTGCTACTCTCATTTTGGCCAGGACACATCCTCACATAAGTGTTACAGACGTAAAATGATTGTGAATATACTTTGATACCTCCTAAGTGTTCCACGTGTTTCTAGGTGGAGTGGCGGATCAGCACTTTATGTCCATCCGTTTCCTATCACGGCCGTAATGATCTTCACCGCCGTCCCGTAGTAGGTTTGTGTTGGTAGTATCTCAACTTGTAGGGTATGTTAGGAGAAACCCTATCTACATGTTACATACTATGCACAAATTCTGATTTTTACCTATACCATGTCACATTACATGCAAAAACTCTGAGTTTCGATATTGAGCAAATTCATGATAGTGCCTTTAACCCTCGTCCTTACCAGCATTCTGATGATATTGTTGTAACACGGTTACCAAGGGGCTAGTTAACCCATCCCGAGAATTCGATAATAAAGCCAAGGTGCTTATGTATATGATTTTTGATAACAGATGGATAGCTATGGTCCTCTTATTTCCATTGATACCAAAATAAGTACTAAACATACTTAGTATGGTCACAATGGGGGGACGCCACAAAGTCCGCGAGTCGGCCAAATTGGGATTTTACACAGCGAAAATAGGGCCGAAAATCCCAATTTTGCGCTAAAGGTAGGAATAGGATTTTTATGTCGATTTCAGCTCAATGATGAAAATTCACTAGTTTTACATAAATATAGCTTTTAGAAAACCATACTGTGCATATTAATTAAAAAATGTACCTAAAATATTCCTTGGGTGGCAACCACGTGGCCCCATACCTTCGATTTTTGACGGCATACCCTAGCCCCGTTGAAGGTGCTTTGCCTCTACCTTCACATTTTTCACTAAAATTCCGGAAAGGATTGTAGTGCTGCAGCAGAGGCCCATTTTTTTCGATAGGTGGGACCAATTTGAACAAGGTTGTCCATTCTATCAAATTGTAGATATAGGTAACAGGAGTCAGGAAATGCATGATGCAAAAAGTAAAAAACTTTACTAATTAAAGGTATGGGGGGTCAAAGTTACCCCTATTTTAGTATGATAATTTGAATCAACATGCCCATGTTGAACATTTTATCACAAATATTGGAGTTGGTCTCACTAATATATTTTGACCACAATCGCGGACACCGAAAACCTTCATATAGTGATAAATAGACTTTATTCCCCCCCCCCCGTCCTCACTCTTACCCCCAACCCCAATTCTGTTTTGAGATTGGGCTTGTCAGATCAGAAAACACAGTGGGTGCACGTAGAATATGTGAATGTGTGGGTGTGCGGATGTGTGTGTGTACGGGTGTGTGTATGTGTGTGGTGGGGGGGGTGGTGGGATGGGAAATAAATAAACCTGATATTTTATCTCATTGCCGACATCGTGTCAAGCGAGACGGTCCACGGTTGTCAAACCTCCTAGTTGAACTCTAATTTTTAATAATCTTAGGGAAAGGGCCGTGGTTTTTGTTTAAACTAGGGGGGGGGGGCCGCCCTCTGCTCAGAACCCATGCAACCCCGTCAGCCCCCACCCCCATGAAGTGACCGTGGTTGCTATGGATAAGGACACCAAATTAGCCACTCCCTCACAAACATGCATCGGCACCTCTTCTGCCCCCCCCTTGCAAATGCGTTGTGCGCCAATGGGTTAGGGTAGATACTGGATTTCTCCTAACCTAAATACAGGAGGCGACGAAGTGACTTTATGGTATAGCCTTTCGCCCAAATTTATAGGCTGAGGCGCAATCTTCTATGGAAAAAGATTACTCCAACAATTTTCCTTATTTCAGTTAAGTTTACACCCTCTTTCAGGGGCTTGTTCAATAAATATAAGGGCCTGTGCATGTGCATCCTCGAAGCCAGGTAAATGATTAGTTCAGTAAAAGTTTCTCGGCCAGCAATACATCTCATACGCCTGCGGTGAGATCTGGTTTAAAAAAAATAATTAGGTCAGTAAATTTATAGGCCTTCCGGTGAAATATTCTTATCTAAAGAAATATTTTACCCAACAACAATGGCCCTGCCTGCTTTCAGACCGTCTTATTTTTTTTACTAGTTACACGAAATTATAGGACTGTGCGCAACCAGCTATGAAAATGACAGTTAAGAAAAAAATGTTGACCTATGGCGACAACAATTTGCTAAGAAAATGCTTAATTCAGTAAATTTATCGGTCTGCAACGCAACCCTTTATCTAAGAAATGATTAATTCAATAAATGTATCGGCCTACGCCGTATAAATTTATTTATAGCGCATCCAACAATCTATAAGCCTGCGGCGTACGCTTTATTTGAGGAAAAATTATATTTCTGTAATTTAAGGCCTGCCGGGGAACCTCTTAAAAGAAAGAAATGATTAATTCAGTAAATATATAGGCCTGCAGCGCAATCCTCTCACCTAAGAAATAAGTTCAGTAAATTTTATAGACTGGGACATTCCTTTAGCTAAAGCAATGATTATTCAGTAAATCACTAGGCATGAGGCGCCACCCTTCCGGCCTAAGAAATTGAGAGTTCAGTAAAGTAAAATACATGCCTGCAGTTGCAATCTCTTACCTAAGAAATGATTAGTCAAGGCCTGCAGCAGAGTTCTTGGAAGCTAAGAAATGATTGAGTTTAGTCAGTTAGATCTATAGCCCGTTGGCACAATATCTTAGATCAAGACAATGGTTTAGTTCAGAGTAAAGTTACGGCCTGAGGCGCATTCTTTCTTAGCTGCAATTGTAAAATAGGCCTGCGGCGTAAATCTTTTATAGCTGAGAAAGTATTAGTTTGAAAATTATAACCCTATATGCGCAATCCTCTTTTGGTTCTATGGTTTATGTTTGAGTAAACTTGAAACCCTCGCTCCTACCAAGACTTTTCCAATGTTTTTGTTTATGGGGGGGGGGCGGGGTAACTACAGGGGCGGATTTAAGACTCAAACAGTGTCAGCAGCTGCTGACAGCCCCCCCCCCCTATAATTATTGCTCTCAGGACACCCTCAGATACACCCTAGTCGCACTAAAATGGAACATTGCGTCTATATACGACACTTAAAGGGCCTCCCACCTTAAGTGAGAAGGGACCTTTTCGTAATCCGCCACTGAGTTCGTTATAAGCATCCGAGTTATACACAGTGCATAGGGATTGTCTTTTTCCATTGATACCAAAAACAAGTACCACATACTAGTCTGGCGTACACAATGAACGTCCATAAAGTCGCCGAATCAGGCAAAATTGGCATTTTCCACAAGAAAAAGGCGGAAAATACCAATTTTGCGATTAAAAAAAAGTAGAATATCGGATTTTCATGCGGTTTTTTCATAGCTAAAACAATGGCATTGACTAGTTCTATTACAAAATAACAGAGTTTAGAGCCATACTGTGCATAATATTTTTTAAAACATGTACATTAATATTCTTGGATGGCAACCACCCCCTCTTACCCTTTGACTTTGATGGCATACCCTAACTCCCCAACTTTGATGCCTATCTACACCCACCCCCCCCCCCCGGTGAATGGATCATTTGTTTTAGCTTAAAATTTGTGCAGATGTTATGAAAATGATGAATGGGATATCTGAGATCACTTTACAATATAGTTAAGTATTTAATTACTGGGAGGAAAATAAGTCACAGGCTGGAGTACATGGATTGATGGTATTTATCTCATTTTGCTGGATTCTACCCACCCCCCCGGGATTTAATTACTTTTAGAATAGAATTATTATACTTATGAACCTAATAATGGTGCTAACTACAAATTCATGATAGGTACATATCCAAACACATGCTTATAACGCAAAGTATTGAAGTGGTCAATATAGATGCATACCAGTGTCAATTTCATTTATTGTGATTCTCATTAGGGGGTCCTTTCCCCCCCTCATAACTCAAAACTTGTACAGTTATTATTTTTTGCATCATGCACTTTCGGATTCCTGAGATTTCAAGCTTCAATTTTATATTGATGCATTTGTTTCAAATTAGTCACCGGTTACTCGAAAAATAGAGGTTTTTCGGGCTCTGCTGAAGCACTAATGGAAAATGATTACCCGGAGCTTTTAAGAAAACTTTGAGGCATTTTGCCCACCGCGAGCAAAGTTCACTAGAGGTGGTAAACTCCCCTGGTTAAAAAAGAGGGTTTAAGATGAAAATGGCACATGTCAAACATGTACTTCAAACCTCGTTTCTTTCCCTCCTTTTTCATCTTTCCCCATCTACCTAAAATATTAATTTGAGTTCCAGCAAAAAACTAACTATAGGTCTTACCAAAGGGGGAGGGGTGGTGTTACGATGCAACCCCACTAGGACACTTTGCTCCAGTGCCGGTTAAGAAATTGACAAAAGCTTTCGTAAAAGAGCTTCCAGGTAATAATTGTTCATGCTTTCGGTCATTTTAGCGGAAAAAAATGTGAAGGTAGAACCTTCCTCGTCATGGGGTTAGGCCTCTGGTATGGCGGTTCAAAGTCGAAGGGTACGGTGGTGGTGGGGGGGGGGGGGGGGGGTGGGGGGTGCCACCAAGAATATTTTATGGTACATTGTTTTAAAAACATTTGTTTAGCGCCAAAATTTTGATTTTCGCCTATTCTGTGAAAAAATGGCAATTTGCCCACTCACACCATTTTTACGCTCCCCATAGAATCTGTGCTTACTGCTGTCACACCAGCGCCACCTATCGTTTCCGACATCGCCATGGCCGGCTATTTCTTGACATGCACTACGCCTTTTGACTCCCAAGCAGCAAAGCGCTGTGTTTAACGGTCTGCGATTTTAGCTTTGCCAACAAGGAATAAAAAAAACGGTTTTCGCGGTACTGGACATCGCGAAATCAACGAATCAGGTGGTCGACATGATGTTGGAAATGGTTTCCTGACAAAAAAGACCAATTTGCTCAACAGTTTTGGTAAGATTGCGTGTGGCATGCTGACAGCAGCAACGAGAATTGAGCAGCTGAAAAGGTAAGAAAATTACTTGTATGGATCGTAGTTCACGTTTTTTTCTCTTTTCCAAAAAAAAACCTATTATTATAAACTAGTCAGCGAACTAGACAATTTAGTTAGGAATATTTTGGTGAGTAATTCGTACAAGACCACGTATTTTGCGCAATCTCCAGTGTACCGCAATGTACAAAAATTTCCGAATCAACGCTATCTGACAGAGTTTCCCACCCTCAGCCTACGGCGGTCGGAAAGTGTGTAGTCTGTGCCACAGGACTGCAAAAGATATTATTCTAAATTAGTACGGCGCGAGAGGAGGATTAAACGTATCGTCCGTCATAGCGAATGCTCAACAATTGAAACTAAATCTAAATCTCTCCGGAATACTAAGGGGTTCTATTTTTGCATCAGAGGTCCGCTTACTATGTTTTTTTTTTCAATAGGCCTATGATCGGAATTGGCAGGGGTACTGGGTCTGAACCTATAGAACCTAGCGGAGAAAATTGAACGTGTGTGTCGGGTATGCGGTTGATGTGCGGCGAAAGGAAAACAAATGATACCTGATGAAAAGCGTGCTCAAAATGAAAACGCTTCAATGGCCCACATGGAATATAATATATTTTTTTGTTCCTGTTTAAAAAAAAAAAATATTTCAAATCTTAGATATATAAGTTTGTAATTCTCTAAAACTTCAATCGCCGATTTCTCGAAATGTGAGTTTGGTCGATGGGCCTGTTTGGAAGATTGACGATATCCATGCTAATAACTGCAAACTTATAGTAATTACCGCAATAAGTTAAAACATCCACTTAGGGCCTCTAAGAAAAAAATACTTATACTATACTGACCAGCTGAATGCTTGTAAACATAATATAAAACTTGGTGAATATACTTAATTGATGTTCTTGGAAGGTCCCGCGTACTAAATGACCTCATAATTTTTATAGTAATAAATTATACTCAAATTCAGATCCGACAGTTTCAACTTTATTATGCTAATATTTATCCAAAATTAGTCTCAAAATATTCTGCCTTCTCCTGTTCATTTCACATTTTTAAATCTTACAAATACGCCTCAAAATTCACCCTTTCTTTCCCGAACTGATAATGAAGAAGAAATCATCGATTTACAGTTCATTAAAGAAAGTTGTGGATTTGATGATATAAAATACTTATATGATATCACATTTGTCAAATGTATTATGGCTACACACATAAAACTTACATATTTAATGATCAGATCTTTGGGGTTTTTTCAAAAAAATTAAAAAATTGTGAGGGTAAATCTTATTTATAAATCTAGCAATGAAAAAGAAGTGGACCGACGGAAGGAAGAAAACAGGGAAGAGGGGGCGTCCCCCTCCCTAACTCCTCTCCTCCGGGTGGTTTTCAAAAATTTTGGAACGTATTGTACATAAACGTTGATATAAACTCTCTGTTATGGCTTCATTTATTAATAATAATCCAATTGGTTTCCGTCCTGGTAGATCATCTTATATGGCAATTCTGAATACTTCCAATAAAATTATATCTGAACTGATAACTTCTAAACAACACACTTGGAGCATTTCTTGGAACTCTCGAAGGCCTTTATCACTAAATCATATATTCTTCTCTCCAAACCTGAACACTATGGTGCTCGAGGTGTTTCCTGCGCGTGGTTCTGAAAAACACTACTTCTATAAAACCGATATCAATATATAAACTATAATAATCAGGAGTCATTCAATTCTTAATAACCTGTGGTGTGCCCCAAGGATTCAATTTGGGAACCTCTTTCATTTCTATTAACGATATCATTTATCTTGAAAATATTGTATTTTATTTGCCGATGAGAAAACTTAATTGTTACAATAGTAATTCAACGATCTAATTATTTCTACTAAATTCTGAGCTTTTAAACGTAGCTAGTGGCTTAAAGCCAATAAAATATAGTTGAACGTGAATATTGACAAAATAACTACATTCCTTGCAAAAACAACACAGTGATCGTAAATTTAAAATTTGACTTTGATAGCTGAAAATTGTAATAGTAGTATTTCCACAATTTCACTTGGCTAACTTCAATACTCAATTAGTCCGAAATACGCTACGGTGTCATGGTCCCCTCTAGGCAATCCATTCCATGTGATATTATTAATTCCACATCTCTTTTTAAAAGTCCATGGTCCGGATCATTAATAGCCCGTCCCAAGGGACCCAGATTTTACGGAAGTAGTCAAAATTTTGGATCAGAAGAAGCTATACTTTTCTCATTTACTGAAATCTTAGGCTCCTAAGATGTTAGTTTGTGTTTGAGCGAAAATAGCGCCCTATTATTGGTCGACCAATAATTTTACATAGTGACACGGGGATTACAAAAATCACGGTTTTAGCTCTCACTTCAAAACGGTTGAAAATTGGCGCGAAAAAAACTTTACAGATGGGGTTTTGGGGGTGAAGCACCTTTCTATCAAGATGAAAAATTTATAGACTTAAAATCGGGTGGTCATCCCCCCCTTTTAAATTAAGTCAAGCTAAAATGTTATTTATTATCAGCTTATCATTAGTTATGTTCAAACTTCTTTGTTATTATGGTAGTCCTGGTCTCTGCACTGTATTGTTATGGGTGACCAGTATGATCGAGCTGTGCTTTGATTGGTTCTCCCTCCGTAATGTCCATTAACTGTCAAAACTGATTTTGCATGGTATGGAAAATGAAATAAACTGAAACTGAACTCGACGTCTACACTGGTTCCGATGGCCCTGTGCATGATGGAGAGATTTCCGAGCTGCTGTTTATCATGAGTCGTCCGCACACTGGACTCACCACTGCCCTTAGTGGATCATAAATCCCCCCTAATTATTCTAGCCAATCGCGTGCGGAGCTTTGCGACCTTCTGTTCATCAGCATCAGTACTCGGTGAATCACTTCAAATAGCCCAAATTGTCTTTTGAAAGCCATGTTCTGGATCGTTGCCACGACTTCAAATGTTTACCAGATTGCTACGTATATATAGTGGTGTGAGCTCATGTGCCTACCCACATTTGCGACGTTGTTTGTTTCATATCATCAAATTATGTTCTCCGAACCTTGATGGGAGTGGTGTCGATCGGATCACACACCTTTACTTGAGGTTGCAATTCAATAATGTTTTGTTATGGTGTAAGGCTACATTGGCACTTTCATAAATGTAGTTACACGACACCAGTGATGTTTGCGAAACATGCTATTTATGGTTCAATTAATTTCTACTTTTTCCCCAGGAGCTTCTTCGCAAGATTTAAGGTGCCAATACCGCCAAGCAACTTGCAATACCTGTATAGAGCCAGACTAAAAAAACGATCAACAATCTTAGCCGCATTCTCCCATTTCTTCATTCTTTCATGCAGCTTGTTAGCTTCCTTTTTTCTTTATCTTCTTCCTTATGAATTTGGAGATATTTCCTTATTTTCAAAAGTTCTATTCCCAGTATAACTGAACCCAGAGAAGTCCCCCGTGTTAGTAGTTGGAAACGTTTCATCTTCGTTGGCTCGACCATCGCGCAGCGCATTCTCTACTGAGTACTGGCGGGGTCTCCAAAGATCATCATCTTCTGAACAGGCCTCTTCGAAGGATAACGCATTCTTCTTTTCTTGTTCGCAATGCCGAATGCTCGAGCCAGAAACACAAAGACGTTAGAACCCTCAGCCCAATGGCATATCCGGGAACAATCGGCATCTTGATGATAAATGTGGAGGATCCATGATGAAAGCACAACACACCTGCCCACCCATATATCATGATGAGGAATACCGGCTAGTAAAAGTTATTTATATATTCAATCAGTTATTATCATAACAAAACATCAAAATAACAAAGAAAATACATAATCCAGGGCACGCTGATGAACTCCAAAAGGAGAGCAGCAGACAGGCAGGGGAAAACATCACCAATGTCATGAACATCTAACCAACCACCAAAATAAACTATTTAAAAGTGAAAAACCAGGAGGTGTGGGGTGCGGACAGCCGACGACGAGAACAGGGAAGAATGAAATCTCATAATGTGGCGGAATCCCAGTAGGCTCATTTTCGAGCGTTCCAAATGGAGTAACTACATGTGATGGCAATTTTGCTCAGATTTTTGGCAAATGGCTTTTTTGTTCTAGATTTACCCATCAAGAAAGTGGAAACCTGCCCAATCTATCCATATTGTCAGCGGTCACAAAACTCTCTGGAACCAATTTCAAATGCAGTTAAGATGACTTTTACCCCTCCTGGATAATAACGGACTGAAGGTTTTCATACCGGATGTTTTGAAGCTCCCACGGGCCTTTTGAATGTGTTTCAAATGGAACCCGGTAATTCTCAACAATATGGATGGACTTGTGTGGTATTGTTGATAATCATAATATCGGTCTTGCAGTAGCAAATGCTGGGTGGGAGGGGACCTCCAATCACGGTATAACCAGGAAGATCTGCATACTATTTGAAAGTATTATTGGAGTTTTTAATCAGGTTATTGAATGTGCCTGTGGATCATACTGAATAATAATACTGTGTGTCTCCATGTATAGCGTCCCTGCTGTAAAGATATTTAACAATTGTTTCGGACATGGAGGGAGTGTTTGGGTGTTATTACAGAGTTTGCAGTTTTACGATGTACCTCTTTCCCCAATTCGAAGATTGGTGAAAGTGGGCAAAAAAAAAAAAAAAAAAATCTATAAGAAGATTTCACTGCCAAAAGCTCAAAACGTTTATGGGTAGTTTTATAGGATCAGGGATTTCCATGTAAGATCCGACTTTTCAGCTTCGATAACTTTAAGCATGTTACCTTGGCCACACAATGGCCGAATATAGGTCTCTCCATGTTAATATTGGTCATTTTTGAGGATTTGATGTTACATTTAATCTCACTCCATTTAGAGTTTTGGTGATTTAGAATCTTTGGACGCATTCTGGAAGATGCTTATTCCACCGACTTACTACCAACTTTTTCATCTTTGTGTCCAGACGATTCTCTCTGATCTTTAAAGTGGAGGGATGGACGAGCCCTACATCTCCTTCACCAAACTTCTAGCATAAGGACATGGTATGGGCTTCAGGTATATATCTGAAAAGTCTTGGTTGACAAACCATAGGGATTGCATAAAGGGCTGGTTTTTTTTTTTGGGCGCTTTGTACCCGTAACCGATAGGCCCAAACCATGTCTTTGTTATAAGTTTGAGTGTGGATATGGTCCAGACACGTTAGCTGCGTGTCGTTTAATTCATGACACAGTAAATAGATACCTTAAAGCTGGTAAAGCATACTGATGTCACACGAGAGTTTGAATTCGTCCCTCGCTTGGCACGTATAATATTACTGGACTAAATGTTCCTGTACTTAATCTGAATGATATTCAGAATACAGTCTTTACCTTTATACCCAGGAGATGTGTTTCCAAGAAACTTCTCGGGAGCTCTTTATTTGTTTTTAACACAATTTCCCCTAAATTACTGACACGTATTGGCTCCCGCACATATTGAAGAGACTGCATGTGGACGGCTTTGAAAAGTAAGATTCCTGGATTTGGTGATAGGTTAATCTATCATTATTTTTTGATGTTTAGCGTTTGTCGGCGGTAATAGGCAGAAATCATCTGCAAAAGGTAAAGTTACATACCGCTCACCTTAATGTTGTACACCACAAGTATTCTCGATGTTGTTTTTAAAACCGAATAAGAGGGGGTAAATAGCTAGAGAAGAGAAGAATTGGGGATAGGGGTCCCCTTGTGGAAGACACCTCTTTTAAACTGGAATGGACAATAATTGCATTAGTGATGTATCATTTTATGATAAAAAAAAAATTTGTCAAAAGTTTTTTAAAGCAGTAATAGAACATTTTTAAGAGCGCAACAAATTTTCAAATTTGTGAGATTTATGTTTGTTGGTTGATGTCTTGTAAAACGCTCACAAGAGTGCATGCATTAATAAAAGAGGGATTTTGTAATTAGATTCGGGATCCCCGATCATAATTCAAACGGCAGCGCTCGCAAAACGTCTCTCCATTAGGGAAATAGCACCATCTCATCTGAAAACGATTCCTATCTTAAATTTCATGAACAACAGAACAGCTAATGAACAGTTGCGTTAACACCAGGGTTGACATGTACAAGCACTATTTCAAAGGCTACTGTCATATTGGAATGACGTTTTCAGTGGGCCGCTGATACTAGTCGCGATCACAAACCACCACTTTTTATGCGAAACATAGAGAAGTTCGAGCTTTACCAATCACTAGATTGTTGGCAATTACAGCAAGTGCAGAAGGTGCAAAAATAGCAATTGTTTTTGAAAATTTTTTGAAAAAGATTTGGATAAGGAGTTTTCACTTAAACATAAATGGCACAAATAACACTGTTCTAAAGACACTTTGATATTGATATGTGGTCCCGTCACAAAGTCAGTTTCTAAACGTTATAAACGTTAGCTTCTTGAACTTGCAAAGAAACCTTATGTGTGTGTCTTTAGTTTTCAATGAAGTCTTCCTTCAAAGGTCGATTTCTGCCATGAATTAGAGATTGTCTTCATTTTTTCCAGCTTATGGCAATGGACTGAAATACTGAAGTTAAAAATAGTTAAATTAGGAATAAAGTTATTGGCAAGATATCTTGTTTGCATATCGGGACCAGGGCGATTAGTTTACTTTTTGAAGTTTACAAGAATTTAAAATTAATAATTCTGTATAGAATAAACATTCCAAAAATAGATATATTGAATTCGCATTGCTACACTGGCACGGTTCATTGAATTCACTGAATCTGATTTCTGTATCTACTCCCTTCCCACGCGCGCAAGCAGTAGGTCCATAGATACAGACTTTTTTTTGGTCACCACACCGCCCCAAATTCAGGGACCGCACAAATCGTAGATAACCCTGACAAAACACACCCGCCTTAGCCCCCGTACCACTGTTATAGCTACCCTAACCAGGGGTAAAATAGACCAGCTTACAAAATCTATTAACATCTTCCACACAGTTTCTTCAGCAACTTCCCTTCCTTCTCAAACAAGCATTTAATTTGAAAACACTTCAGAAAAAATACAAATTAGAACCTTTTTGTCCACTATATGGAACCCTCAAGATGGAACCCTCAAAATGGTTCTGTAAAAAATCTGAGAACCCACACAGGTTCCTAAAGGAGTAAAGAACCTCGTTTTGGTTCGTGGACGAATCTTACAGGGTCCAGAGCAGAGGGCAAGTTTAGACCGCTTTTTTGCACCTTGTGACACAACGTTAAAACATGTCTAAAAACCGTTTGTTAAACTAGACTAGTCCGGGGGGTAGTTTAAGAACTGTGTTTAACTTCACCGTTTTCATCAAATGCCTGATATTTCAGCTATATGTATACTAGTGGTTAGACCAGTTTATCCTTTAGTTCTCTTATCTTTCTGTCCGAGTCCTCAGTTGATTTCTTCTCGTCCATTTTTTCTGCTTCTATTTTATGCTTCGTGTGTATGTTAATAGTATTGAATTATAGCAACTGCGGCGCAGCGTCATACACAGTTTTAAATAGGCCTGGGGTTTGTCTCCATACTGCGACAAATCTAAAGTCCCTTGCATATAACGCGAGATTATTGAAATTACCGTGGGCTCCTGCACATAGCATTTACAACTACGTAAGGCATTATCTGACACAGAAAAGGGCCGTATATTCTCAACGATGTTAAATGCAACGGTTGGTTTTAGATGCCTAAGAGAAATTAAGGGAGACAACAGTTACTGCATGGTCTATCCACGAGTAATCAATATAAGCTGAAAATATCAGGCTTTAATGAAAGCGTGAAGTTAAAAACGCCTTTAATAAAAACTACCCCCGGACCCAAGTTCTGAGTTTAAAACGTTTTAGACATGTTAACGATGTTCGGCTGAATGTAAACAGCATTTAAAGTTATACGATGTGCTTTGGGAATTGCGTTATTTTAGCGGGCGGTTTCGTTTAAATGGCGATTTCCAGTGATTACGTTAAAATCGTTGAGAAAAGAAGGCATTATAATATTGTTCACGTTCACGGTGCCTAAAAAAAAGTAGAGGTTCTACTGTGGGTTCAATTTTCTTTGCCCTATGTCTCATCAACTTTTATTCGAAAGGGAAAACGAAGGTGAACAAAGCTAATGGAAAAAAATTGTTGGCAACAACTGGACCTAACATCTTTGGGCAGAACCAAACCAGTAAATTGCCGCGTAACTCATCAATTTCTATGCAATTTATGCTTTCATAGCAGAAATCGAACATCATTCACTATTGAAATGCAGGTGAACCGTGTGCCGAACCAACTTTAATTGAATAGAAAAAAAGGTGTCACCCTAATATTAATATGATTAAGATTATGGTGTTGGTTCTCAGGCGCGGCTCTATGAGGGGTGGGGGGGGGGGGGGGAGGGGGGCGCCGCGCATCCCAGAATCTGCCAAAATCTTGCAAAATCAGCCCAGTTTTAGAAAAAATTTCAGCCTTAGCCCCCCGGTTTAATTTTGGCCGTTTTTCAAATCCTGGATCCGCCCCTGTTCTGAGCATTCAATGTTAGGTCATTAGCTGCCAATCAAACTTCCTTCATGATTTTGCTCATCTCGTTCCTTTTGAATAACTAAATGATGAAAATACGATCAAAGTTATATTAAACTCCCAGCAGAAGTTGGGTTTTATTTTCTTCGTGAATGAGGCTGTAGCTCAATCTCTAAACCGGTGTGGCAGGAGATATAGTCCCCGGGATCACTAGTCCGGGAACAATGGTAAACAACTAGGGCAATCGATTCAGTTGACTCTTCAAGCAACATTAGTTCATGATTATTCCGTTGTTCGTCTATGGAGCCCGGGCTCTGATACCTGTGGGGACTACAAGGACCTGTCCCCTAACAAAACTATACAATCAAACTAAAAAAATTAAAAAAAATATAAATTGTGCATTTTTTCCAGATATTTTGACTTTATTGTTAGACAAACATCCTAAGCTAAATCCTCGCTTTATTGCCACCAATTTGATGACCCTAAGCGCGAGATATGTCCGTGAACACAAAGGATAAAACCACTTGGGCCAGTTTCACCGAAGGTTCAAGAAATAAAGGTATAAGGCGTGTAGCATCTGGGGGATTCACCCTTTTCAAACAAAAGAATATTGTACAGATCAGCGTAGTAACTGCATTGTCATGCATTGAACTAATCAATATATTATTTTCCAGTGTGAAAGCACCAGAAAGTATTATGTTGTCCCTGGCCCCATTGAAATTGAGGGACTCACTCCAGGGGGACCACCCCCAACAAGCATTGTAATGCATGGAAATTTGGGGGCAATTGGGATGCTGAAAACTAATGAAAAAAACAGCCTTACAAAGGTCTGTTGAGGGACACCCCACCTGCCCTGCCGTGGACAACGTCTAATGTGGAGGGACACAGTTACCCTTCCCCTATTACCCACTACCTCCCAAGATGCCAGGAGAATATAATGAAGAAAGCAGTGTTGTGTTCAACGAAGCGCAATAAAGGAAAGGAACGGTTGGTGTTCAAAGGCCTCCGTTTACTTTCAACAAGGGTGTTTGTGTTTTATGGTCAACCTCTGCAGGCAAAAACCTGGAGTAAAGTGAGACAACAAGACTCTGTTTGGAATCCCCCCTGCCGACCCACCCTTGCCCAATTCCCCTGCTACATGTAGTTATTAGCAATTGCGATATTATAAGTTATAACTTATGTTATATCCACCAGAGCAGAAACATTTACCCCACTTTTTAGTTTTAATTTCAATAAAGAATGTCTTGAACGTGATTTCATTGGCAACTGTGTTGATTATCAGGATTAGCTGAAACTGCCCAACAGGTTTTTCTACCGTCTCAGATAATTAGCCATAATCCTGAACCAGACCCCCAAATTACACCAACTAAAAATCCCATGAAGGCTGGAACACTCCTTAAAAGAATCAGTAAAACTCCAGTGAGATGAATTAAATTTTTGGCCAAAAAAAAATAATCTTTGATTGCATAGTTTTTTGGGACAGTCTGTATGATTGAAGTTCACACCGGGCGGCCGAAAACAATTCAAAAGCTTTGAACGTCATGGACAATAACAACGGTTTTCAGTCCCAGAAGAATCTGAAGTCCGTTGTCCGTTATTCATCCTATTCATAACGAACGGGCGGATTTACTTATCAATAGCCACCTTAATTTGCTGGATGGCGTAATGGGAAGTGGTGTACATCTCTTGGTCAATGATATTCAGGGAAAAAAAAAGGAGATGACATTTAATACATTTTCACGAAAATGTGCACCTACTAGAAGTGAGAACACGCCCGTTAGAACTGCATTTTGGATTAATTTACGGCAATTATTTTAGCAAAATGTATGTACTTGTAAGGGGGTGCATCACCTTTTGTAAACGCTATGAGATCTTGCCCGCTAGCACAACGTTTCGAAGCAGGCCAGCGCCGGTTCGAATCGGCTAAGCGAATATGGGTTTTTTTTCAACACTTGTGCGGGCTCTCTCCAGGGAAGGATCCATAAATACCCATCCTTGTCCACCTGGAGTACCAAGTAGTTAAATTTCAAACAAAACAAAGCGTATAGCCGCCCTATTGTAAATATGCCCGGTCTGATGCTATCCGCTAGGAAAGCGATGGGACACCTTTTCGAACCTTTCTACGCGCCTTTACCACCCGTTTGATGGATCAGTTGGTTAGCAGCGCTGTCAATATAAGACGGAGGTTGTCGGCGGTTTCGCATAAGACCAACAGGCGGCCATTTGGGTGTTTTTTCCAAACATTTGTTCGCAGGGTCATGTAGAAAGATTAATAAATACCCACACGTTTAGCATGTTTAACGATGGTCGGCTAAAATGAAACGTATTTACAAGTATTGTAAACTTTGAGAATTGGAGTTGGTTTGTTAATTACGATTTAACCAGTGATTATTGTTAAACATCGTTGAGATAGGGCCATATTTTTTCTAACGACCTGGTCTAAATTCGATGGAGTTGGGGAGTCTTTGGTGAACGTGCTGGCCCCCGTGCCAGGTAGATAGAGTAAAATTGGTCGACACGATCACTTCACTTCTAAACCAAAAAAGGCCGCACCGAAATCAGGTCTGTAATTCTATAGGGGGAAAATGTGGGAAAATTTATGGGCTACAGATTATTTGCCACGTAAGGAAGCTGTCATTGTCACAGTGATTTTTTTCGGGGATGGCACGGGTGGGGGGGGGCATTTGATATTGTTCCCCCAGCCACAAAACGTGGGGGGCATGTTCCCCCTCGTTCACCCAAACGATTGACGTCCATGAGGTATTTAACATTTTTTCGATTATCGCTGTGAGCCCTTGTGGTCAAAATCAGTATCTTCGTAATTTCGTTAGTGATTTGCATTATTCAGGATATTGGAAGTCTGTCGATTTTCCGACTCACAGAAAGGAATGCCGAGAGTCAAGTTGGTGGTCTGAACGGCGGACGGTATGTTTGTTTCATGTTTCTGGAGCGATGAGTCCCCCACATCTATAGCGTGTTTAGTCAAAAATTGTAAGCAAACTCAGTGTCATTTCCTCTCTCTTTCATTTCTTCTGTAGAATGTTTCCTTCCAAAATTTTTCCGGCGGGTGCCAAGGCCAGCACCCCCCCCCCGGATCCGCGCCTGGGGTGTTTAGAGATTTGAAACCAAGCATTTACAGATTTGACATGTTTAATACCTAAACACTAATTTGCACAACGTTTCTAAACACTGTTTTTGCAGTGTTGGTGATAGAATTGCTACGTGTCCTCTCAGTAAAATACGACTTACTAAACTAAATGAAAACAGTAAAATAGCAGTGCAATATCACCAAAGGTACAAAAATACATTTTCACAATTATTTTATGCTCTTTTTGATTTTATTTTTTTTGTGTGTGTGTGTGTGTGAAGAAGGCCCCCAAAAAAGTTACAATATCTCAGTAACTGAAGAAGAAGATAAAAACGTCAAAAAATCACTAAAAGTTCCAGTTATAATAAATGTATATAAAATCTTTCAATTTTGATAGCCCATGGCCATGGACTTTAAGCTCTTCATATTTTTATTATCTATGTTAAGAGCAGTATAGACAACCAAATCAATTACCTGAAGATATCGAGAAAAAAATGGACTTCAAAAACTGTAATTAGAAACATTTTTCAATACTTCCCAAAACACTTTGCTTTACTTAACAACACATCACGTATATGGAATAATCACACACATTCAACTAAAGTGTATTTATAACTGTTCATGGAAACAGGATTTTCTTGCAAATTGACCAACTGCAATTTGCACAGCTATTCGATGTTCACAAAAATAAAGGAAATCGACCAAAAAGACGTTGGCAACGTAAAAAGCCACCAAGTTTTAATAAAAGAGTACGAGCCATACAAAGTTAATAAATGCAAAGAGAGCACCAAGTATACTCAAGTTCGTCTGCCCCATTGGCAAACTTGGTCCCATTTCTTCTCCAATGTAAAAGAGAATGTATGCCCATTTCCCCACCGTCAACCTCCATACAGCCTAAATATACAGTTTTAAATGCTAGAGGTGCTGATGTAATAATATTGAGTTCTAAACAGCCCCTCTTCATGTGAGGTAACCAGAGCAGCGGGAACCTTCCTATGGTGTTTAGTACCGTTCTTCCTACCATAGTTCTCACATAAAGACGTGGTACAAAAGAGGTTACCGGGAAAGGGCTAAAGAATACATGGAACGCTATCACGCAAATTTGCTATCAGACGTCATAACCAACGATAGCCTTCCAGAACAGTCAGGACTGTCGGAACACATATTTCGACGGCATTATTCCATATAATTGGGAAAACATAACATTAGTTTCCGACGGGATCTGCACAATCGACCGTCTACTAGAATTAGTGCTTGGGCCACAAGGTGATATTGGGGCATATGGGTACCATATAGAGTGTCAAACATACGTACATAACGTGGGACCAAAACTGGGTTTAAACACTTCACAACTTAGATAATTTCTGCTGATAGACTTTCCAAAGTAGTAGCTTAAGCCTGCGAATTGCATAAACAAAATGGCCGCCATTCAAAGTTGCTGCCCATAACTGTTTCAGCCCCTACCGGGGTGTCTGTGTAGAAGGATTCAGATGTTTGGTAAATAAAAAATGTTAACACATGAATGTTTGATCAATGGACAACCACCAAGACAGGTCAAAATATATACATTCTTAATGTAAACCATTTTCAAAATACCAAAATGTGGCCCGCCATTTTCGTAAATTGTTAGAATAATTTTGACTTCAACATCAAAGGTATCATATGAGTGAACTTTATAAACCCTACTCTAAGTTTTATAATTACACTATGCGGTCCAATATAGAACGGGTATAAACATGTAGTGTATATCAGCCTTCCAAGTGACAAACTTAGCAAGTAAATTTTTGTGAATAAACAAATGGCCGTCCATTGAAATTGCGGGGGACCATAACTAGTGGTCGAAGCTAATATACCAGACATCGTTGAAGAAAGATTTTTAGGCTAAAACTGCTAAAAACAATCAAAATGAATTCATGGCGATCTATTTTTAATAAACCTTATTTCATTATCCAATAACCGCCAGTTGTGGGACCCACATTTCAGCACTTAGGGTGTTCTTATATATAAATGGTGCCCATTCTTCAATACACCTAAAAGGGCAGTTAAAGTGTTGACATCTACCTTTATTGACCCTGCCATGAAGCGCACCAATTAGATAAATGTCGAATCCCTAACGACCTTTAACAACCACCCGGACCAAAAAATCATAGAGTAGACCATTTCCTGTGGTTTTATGGGAAATTGCTCCTAATCTGACAAACAGAATACAACCTCACTTTATATAGTTTTAAACCACGTATTTTTGATACAGAATATCTAATGATCCATTCTTGCACTATTATAGTGGTTTTCAGTAGTATTTCAATATTTTATTCACATTTTGCCCATGAATTACCAATTTTGGCCCATCATTAGCAAATATCGCTATCAATCATTATCAGTTAACCAAATACATAACATACCGCATTCTACATTACTATTGACAACTCAGCAAAGTGGTCGGTCATTAGCATAATATTGCCACCTAGAGTCGCTCTGAAAGACTACGCCAGCATATAGCTGTTTGGTAGATTGCAAACAGTATAGGTTTCTTTGTTAGGCTAGGAGCGAAGAAGAGCTGATGAAGTAGTCTCAAGATGGACTACCACAAGGAGTGTGCTCGCACCTGCTCCTTTTTCACAATCTATACCAACGACCAAGCAAGAGGGCAGGAACCTGTTCGTTTTATCTATGCCAGGACGATCTTGGAATTAAGCGTAATCAAGATGCAACTTCACACTTGTTGAAGAGAGATTCTTCAAAGCTTTGGATGAGCTAATTCCTTATTATGAGGAAACTACCTACGTGCAAAATCCACTCAAGACACAGATATGTAGTTTCCATCTACGCAACCAGATCGGACCAAACGTCACTTAAGTAACCTGGTCTGGGAACACCCCGTGGTGGAGTGCACGGGGCGATAACCCTCTCTAACCTAGGAGGTTGGGACCAAAGGGCACGTCTTGGGGAGGGAAGCTCTTTGTCTTTATAAGACCCACATCAAGAAGAGCGAAGAGTAAAGTATGCCTCACTCAATAACATCAACGGAGAACTTATACATCCGTAAGCAGGAATTGCTTCCAACCGTAGTAGCGAGGGCATGCAAGAGTGAGCTGCCAAGTAATCTAATGTGAAGCACCCACTTGTCCGGACAGAGACCTGCTTCAACCGCCTTAAATCCAAACAGAGTCGGGTGAGCAAGTTTCCAACCCTTGAATCGGTCTCTAAGCAGTTTAAGGAGTACCATCTACTGGTATTGAACCTGGTGAGATCTTCCACCTGGAGCGACAACCACGATTCTGCTATGAATGAGCTAAATGCCTGCAAACATATGAGAACCAGAATTGTGCCGATCAGACGGGTTCCTTGCAGGAAGTGAGGCTACCTGAAGCAGAGTCAAGACACTACCTGTGTAAGTGTGAACAGCACCACATAGCATGGAACAGATCTCTTGGTCAACCCCCTTTTGCCCATTGTTGGGGAGCACAATGGCCTGTATGGGAAAAGATCAACCCATGGCAATAACTCGACACTCAGCATTAAATGCCTCCTGCTCCTGCCGCGGGGCTTATCCAAAGATGTCTTTGGTCCACACCAAGGAGAACGTCTAATTTTAGCAGGATTTTGTGCACCATCGGACTTTTCTGCCACAGGTGTAGCGAGCATCAGGGAAATAGCGTATCTGTCAAGTATCTAATGTGAAGAACCCCTATTTCTGACAGAGGGGGACGGATCGTGCAACCCACCTTATTCCAGAGAGAGTTTCTAACTCAAAGCCACCTCTTGAATCAGTCAATAAGGAGCTTAAGAGTTGCATTGTGGAAAAAGACTTGCTATCAAACCAATTAACATATATTGAGTATTAGAACGGGTGGATGAGCATCTTCCACCTGGTAGCTGTACTCCGAATACTGAATTGCGATGTGATTGGTGAAAGAGGTATAACTATGAATCAGCCGATCTAAGGTTTCTTTGCAGAAGTGGGCCTACCTGGAAGCATTCCGGACACTACTGTGGTTTTGTGGAACAAAACCACCGACAATGGAACATCTCTCTGCATGAAGAAGTCAGACGCGGTTTTGGCAAATACAAGTGGGAGGTGAACTGGGCCACAATTGTTCACGGGAAAAAAACGTACTTTAGTGTGGGATCTAGGTTTCACTAAAAATGTGAACTTTTAAAGGTGTGTAACGTTGGATTTTAGGAGCTTTTATTTATTAACAATTGCCGGTTTGCAGCAAAGATGCTGACAGAGTCATATCAATTACTGTATTTGAAATGCATGCCTTTAGATGTAGCTTGTCTTTTTGAGTTCCACACGTTCATACATAGTGCAGGGCTAATGTCATTGGTTAAGGGCCAGGCTGAGGGGGGATCAGTTCAACGATTCAAACCTTGGGTGTGCAGTATGGTGTGCTAAAAAAGGGGTTCCTCGTGTGTGTCTCTCTGGCGAGCTTTTTTAGAGCTGGTACATCCTCGAGGCCAAATGCACACATCTCTCCATTACAGGGTCGGTCTCTGGTATCATCATCTGTGTTTTGCTTATTTTTTTTGACTGCTTAGTGAACTTCTTTGCAAACTTCAAAGAGTTTTCATGGTTGTTAGTATGTAAGCTGAGTCACCCATCAAAGTGAGAACAACTTGCGGTACTAATTGTTTAGAGCACAGAAAAGACCCAATGGGTGGAACTTGGCCTGCTTCCTCCATGTGGGACTGCTATTACCCTTCTGCAGATGGGGCAAAACTATATGGTGCCGTAGAAGCCTCTCCAGACCATTCAAGCCCCAAGGTCATGGATGGATGGACGTCCTGATGTAAGTTGATCAATAAGTGGCTGATGGCAAACCTGCTGCGACGTTGTTGTAGAGTTCTTACCCTGCATAATTGCCATGTGCAAGTAGCCAGACTGTGTATGTATGGCTAATGATGTCCTGTACAGATTTGTGCCAGGTATCGACATGTGACAACATGAAAGGTGAGGTCATTACATGGACAGTTCTGATGATATGTGGACGAGGAAGAGATTAAAGGGGAAGGCAAAATACAGCGGACTAGATTGGCAATCCTGTAAAGAGAACTTTGTGATTGGTGACTAGTTATGTATAATGCGTTGGTAAAATACATGTGTGGTGGGGTTAGTGTGGGTACGTGTGGGGCCAATTCCGGCTATATCTCTAATTGATGGAAAAATACCTACTGAAACCCCCTGTAGTACCAGAATGGATCCTCAAATATTCTATATGCAATTAGGTGCTTTAAAACTAAGTATATAGACACATTTATTCCGAGTGTAATAACATTCCACTTAAAAACGCCCAGGATTCAAAAGTGGCTACAATTCAAAAAGCAACGCAAGGACAAATGCTAATTTGGCAACTTGGCGACCATTTGGGATTGCAATTAGATTTTATTAAAATGGATGGCTATGAATTCATTTGGTTTGTTTAATCACATCCTCAATTTAGCAGTTTGGTGGGGATTTTTTTGTACCTAAAAATTTCTTCTATGATCAGAAAAAAAAAACAAATTATGGCCCCCCGAAACTAGTTTAAGGCGCAATTCCATACATCCAATTTGTTTTTGCAAATTAGCATGCTCAGTTGTCCCCTTGAGTCTTGCATACACACATTATTAATAATAACAGTGCACACGATTATAATAATAGTGCAAGAGTGTAATTGGAAACTTTTAAGTTGTGGATTCATCCGTGTGATACCTTGACCATGACTGTTAAAGTCAATTGTGCCAAAATTACGAAAAGGCGGCCAGTTTGATTTCTGCAATTAGGTTTAATAAAAATGCATGGATTTGAGTTCTGGTGTTGTCCATTACCAACACTGTTGTTGCATATTTACGAAAGAATTTCTGCTACAAGACAGATATGGCCGGCAATAATTATTACGAAATTTCCAAGGCGGCCATTTTCTTCTTTATGCAAATTAGCAGGCTTAGGTGTCACCATCGAGGCTTGTATAAAGACATGTTTATAGTTAATATTAGTACAAGAGTTTAATTGCAACTTTAAACATGCGTGTTCCATTCCATGTGATACCTTGAAATTGACTGTAAAGTCAATAGGTAGCTCAAATTTTAGAAAATGGCGCCATTTGGGATTCATGCAGATTATAGGTTTTTAATTTAAAATGTATGGATTTGAGTGTCTTGTGGTTGTCCATTGTCAACACCTCATGTTAGCATTTACTTCCAGCTAAAAGAATTCCTTCTAGAAGACAACAGATGCTCTAAACCTAGTTATGGAGGCAATTTTCAATGGGCGGCTCATTTTGTTTATGCAAATTAGCAGGCTTAAGCTACTAGCTTTGGAATGTCCTGATCATGCAAAACTATTTATCGAGTGATGTTTTCTGAGTAAGTTGATAGTTCCACACTCGCTTTGCGACTCCTGATGGTACCGACCAACCTATCTGGCCCAAGGACTAAATCCTTGAATTACAAACAACAAAAAGCATCAAGCAAGAAAAAATAAGCAATATCAACTTGTAAAGTATTCAAGTCAGAACAAGACGCTTTACCCAAGAAATAGAATACTAATTCCAACTCACTGCCATATAACCTTAAGCAAGAACAAGTCAGTTTGAATTATGTAAATCAACAATTTAATCTGATGATGATGGTTCCTTTAATGAATTATCATGAATTTCTAAAAAATAATTCGGAATATAAGAATGGGACAAGTTGCCACTGGTGCAGACGCACATTGAGTATACTTGGGTTGCTCTCTTTACATTATTAACTTTATTGGCTCGTACTCTTTTTTAAAATTTGGTGGATTTTTACGTTGCCAACGTCTTTTTTGTAGATTCTGTTAACTAAACACTTGAATTTTTTATTGTGTTTGTTTGTATAGGTTTAAGGTAATATGCCTAATTTATGTGTATTTTGCATGCTGATGAATGAAAATAAATGATAAGAAAATGCATTAGCGGCTCATATGCTCATGGGCAGTAAAAAAACCGACCAATCAAGAATACTGCATGTTCAATAATAGGTAGTAGAGGCAATAGAACCACTCCCCATCAATCGACTTCGACGCTAACCCCGGTGACGTGCTACTTCACATTTTGTGGCCAAAATGATCAGAAGGATGTGAAATAATTATATGGAAGACTTAACGAAGTTTTTAACGTTTTTGCTCACCCGGAGAAAGTTTACCTGGGGTGATAACTCATCCCCTTTGGTAATACGAGGGTTAGTGTCACTATGTCCCCCTAAAGTGATAAATTTTGTTTATTTGTACAAATGTTAAAACTACAAACTTGGATAATTCTTTTTCACGACACACAGACCGTAGGTTTCAATTAGTACAAGTAACATAATTAAAAACCAAAAATTAAAATGTGAAATAACATGACCAATCTCTCATGAAGTATAGAAAGGTAAACTTCACCGATTGCCTTAAATCTTGACAGACCTATTATCGATTTTGATCACTGAAGTAGCAATCTTTGTCCTAGCGATTACTATTCGTTAGCAATTTAATCTGTTTTTTTTTTTTTTTTTTTAACTAAAATCAAAGGAGTTGAATACGTATTCGATTGTTTGTGAAACCCGTTTATACACATAGGTGTTATTCGACTGCGGCTTATTTTGGTTATGAGATGTAGTTCACTTTTATTTTTGGGTACAATGAAAGAGTTACATAAATCAGATTCGACACTATGTCGTGACCACGACGATATCGTCGGCCGATCGACCGCGACACATAGTGACGCATTCGACATTTTGGACCTTTGTTTTGTACTACTCTACAAATTCACCAAATTTCAAAGCACAAAGTGGCTTCGTAATTAAAATATGACGTATGTGTAGACCCTTTCATGCATCGTATCTGCTTTTGATATATTCGCCGTTTTCACATAGTGACGTATTTGTATACTTTGGTGCGGAATTTGTGCGACGTATTTTTCAGTTCACGTAGAGTTGCCATGTCGTTTTCACATAGTGAGTTATTTGCGCAAACACGTCCCATAATGACGGTATTTTCGCAACGTATTTGTTATTTACACGTTGAATTGGTATGTTTTATCAGTTTTCAAATGGTGAGTATTTTTATTAACATCATTTATTTCGCATATGTAAATAAATAGGAATTTGATAATTGAAATATATCTGAAATTTAACCCCCCCCACACACACACACATATATATATATATATATCTATATATATATATAATATATATATATATATATATATATTATATATATATATATAATATATATATATATATAATATATATATATCACTAGATCCTACGTAGGGCGAATTTCTATTCATAACATAGACTTTTACGTTAGGGCGAAATTTTGTTTCGCCTTAACGTTAATCTTTGTTGCGCTTTTTCCTCAAAAGAAATGAATATTAATTTATGCAAATGAGAGATAATCTCATTAGGCTAACAAAAGATATGAATATTAATTACTCTAGCCTATAAGAAAGGTTCATTATTGACTAATGAATATTAATATTTTCGCCATGGTTCAATCTAGTCGAATCTATATATATATATATATCTATATATATAGTTTCAGTACAACGTTCGAAGGGCTACGTCGGCTGTATTGCAAAGTTACATAATCAAGTTGACCAAAGTCGGGTGTAGTCGCATGCCGTAAAAAGGCAAAGGCCAATGTTTAATGCTATGTCGGATATAATCCTTGAACATAACTATATATATATATATATATATATATATATATATATATATATATATTATATATATAGATATATATATATATATTATATATATATATATATCTATATATATATATATATAGTATTAATATAAACGCGGAGACGGCGCAAAGAGGAGCGCGTGCGCATACGGCTGCAGGAGCGCAAATCGCAACGCAGATAGGTATGACAATCACACGACGAACTGGTTTGCTTCTCTCCACAAGAAAACATCCAACTGGACTCCTCCACCTGGGAGATTTGGTGCGTTAGATCTATTTATTGACAAATGCCGGCATGATCTCACCAACATCAATTTACGCAAGAAGTACCAACCCCATAACCTTACAAAGAAACTACACTTTGTGAAAACTACCATTGTGACGAGTGGAAGTAAGAAACGCTGTATACGGCGATTAAACAAATTTAGATGGACCAAAATCATGATAATAAAGCCAGTTTACAAGCGGAGGAAAAATATATATAGACGCAAAAATTAAAAAGAGTCAAATTTAGAAATCAGTCCGTTAGGTTGGAATTGTGCCTAACTTAAAAATGAGACGGTGTTCAGCATCGCTTCGCTCTTCTGGCCACCCCTGCATGCAATGGCGCCTGTAACGCAAAAGTCGGATTTTTTGCAAGGTGAAGGGGGGTTAAAATGTTTATGTCATAGGTTTACACCTTGCACCTTTAATACATTCTCATGCATTATAAAGGTGCAAAACACTTCGCTTTAAAAATTAGGCCGCCCTTCCTGGAAGTGATCGTGTGTCCCTTAAGGTTTGCACACCGGTAAATACTTGTCCCATTCGTTCCTGTACAAAATGGGCGAGATGAAAACGTCATTTTCTCCTCAATGGAACCTCTCAGACCATACAGCTAGAGTAGTTATGCCCCAAATTTTCGAGCTACTGGACCGTGAAGACTAGCATGCACCGTGGACCCTGGACTGGAGGTCATGAAGCACCTTTTCAGTCAGGTGTTCCCTGTAAGAATACGGTTAAATTGGTTTGTCGGAATGAAAATAGCAATTCAATGACACCTTTTTTGATATTCCTACAGATTTTATACTTAATATTGATAGCAACCATGATTCCCAGCCCAGATCTCGCCATTTCTCTCAGTTTTTAGGGTATACTTAGGCGAGGGTCACAATAAAACCCCAAAAAACACCTCATTTGCAGTGGGGGCCGGACTTACCTGTTTCTCATGTTATTTACTGGTATGAATCCTTAAATAGCAAACAAGTGCAGTAAGTTACATTACAAATAATGCAGAGCCACTAAAAATCAATTAAAATGTGTAAAAAATGTTGCATTCATGTGATTATGACGTTCAATTAACAAGTTGATATAAATTAGGAATAAAAATAACTTTTTAAGGAAGTGTAAAAGAAGACTTTTTGAATAACAATAACTCCTGTGCCTAATTTAAAAATATTTAATTTCAAGCAATGGAGAGGATATGAAAGCAATAATCATATATACCATTTTGTAGATCACAACCTAGCCATAACTACTAGCTACTGGCGACTGGCAAACTTGTTAATTTGCAATATCTTCTTATATATAGCATTTAATTTAACATCATCATGCATAAACATTAACTAACACTGTCCAATTAGATCTCGCATAAATGACATCATCTGCCTTGCATCATCTTTAGTAGAGGAGCTAGCTAAGATATGTATGCACTTAATTTAGGAGAGGATAACTCAACTGTTTTAGACTAATATGAACCCTAGGAACAACTTGTGATATGTGCCAAAATTGATATCCGGGGCGAAAGTACTGATTTTCGCCAAATTCAAAATGGCCGCCAAAAATCAATTAAATGGCCTACTAGGATTCTTAAGGTCGCTTAGAACAAGCGAAATAATTGTGTTTTTGTCAATATAATGGTATATTAAGATAAATGCAACACAGAGTTCATTTAAAAAATTGTATTTTAATATTGTTAACATGTTTCAAATCCAAAAATGGCCGCCAAAACATTTTATAATCTACCAAATTGGCAATATATTGACTCTTATTTGCTATAAATCAAATCCAGCATGTCCAGCGTATCAATCAATTAATTAATGATATCTCAATGGCCACATAAAATTATATATGACAGTTAATATTTGTAATAATACTTAAAATTCAAAATGCCGCTCGATTAAGTCTACTGAAAAGTGAAAACACAATAGAAATTGCCATTATATATAGTACCGCTATTATCTAGAAATTGCCGTACAACTAACTAACTAATGCCATATATCATAACAGTTGGGGTTATCCTCATGTGCATACAGTACGTGTCTTAGCCAGGCCCTCTTCTCTCTTTTCTAGGCTAATATGAATCCAAGGAACAAACTAGAATGTTTACCACAAATTCTATCACAGGCAAAGAGCATGATTGTTTGCCAAATTCAGTGTTCACTTTAAATTCAGTGTAACATAACTTAGTTAGGGTGTATCAGACAGCGTTCATAACCGATCCAGGTAAATCAGGCAGTGCTCATAATATAACAGAGTCCAGGTATATCAGACAATGTTCATTCAGTATATGTTTTTACAACAAATCACCTGGTCTTACATTTGATTCTTGCCACATTGATCATAAGCATCGCATCAAGACCACATTCTCGCGAGAATATTTGCCACGTGTGCGGAGCTTGCAGGCTTCGGGTTTTAAGATCACAACTCAGGACTAGCAAGATTGCCTGATTCCAAACCATAGACTAGGGAATAATAATTATGATGCGTCTTTAATGCTTGGATCCACAGTTGCTGTTGGTAGTAACGTTTTCTATATACGTTAGATTTAAGCTGTTCTCTCAAAGTTCACTTTGTGGTAATTGCTGTCAAAGCAGGAAAAAATTCAGGTCATCAAACGTCTTCAGGTCTAGTGATGGTGGGGCACTTGACCAAGAGCTTCCGCCAGTATATATGTACTTCTGTTACCAAGGACACGATGTCAAAATTTCTTGATCAAAGAAGAATTTTAGTCTTGTTTGCAGGGGGTAGGGCTGCAAGTTTGTAGTCGCATGGTTGTTTCCCCGCGCCATGAGAACGTAAGCAAGCCTACGATCTTTTCACTCCTGGTTGCGAACAAGCCAGAGCTCTTTGAGGCCAGATTTTTCAATGAAAGGGGCATTGTCGTGGTGATCCACAGCCTGTCCCCCGACTTACCCAAAAATGTTGAGATTTTTGATATATTCTGAACCCGTAGCCTAGTAATCCACGTGTGCCCATCTTTAGTGCAACTTCGGTCGCATCTGTAGAAAATTCGCAATTGTATATTCGGCCGTATACGGACAGCAATACAGCACCGTAGCTATGGGACCGTGGAAACAGCAATTGCTCATAACACAAAAACCAAAGATCGGGCTCAGCTCAAATTGAGAATAAGCTTTTGAAGGATATCTAGTGATCCAATGAATAAAACAGAGGTGTGAAATCCACGAAAGGCACCTATGAATCTGTGGTGTGGTTAAGGGGGAAACACAGAGACATAGGCGTCACCTGATGATAGACATTATGGATGTTGACTCTTCCCGGGTCACGGTGATGAAAACGCTACGCGCCTGACTTTACACTAGACTGCTTCACCCATATCCGTGAACCACTCCGGATTATCTGTAGGGAAAACGGCTCCAATCTCCCCCGAGTTCGGGGGGAGAAGTACTCCGCCACAAACATTTTTTATCAAAAACACATGGTTTGTTTACTCGCACCGTCTCTCGACGTGCCGTATGCGCGTAAGAGACACTAAGCCAGACCAATCAGTTGGAGGGACTTATTTTTTGCGCAGGATTAAAACGGGGCCCTGGGAACTGACGAAGCGGATGTTGACAACCACCTGGGGGGTTGTCGCGCGCGCACATTGTGATTGGCTCAAGCAGATGTTTGGCCGATCATGTCCCGATTCTCGGTTAATGTTATTGACTTTATGATGATGCATTTTAGTTGCAACTACATAATCAAATATAAAAAGTACTAGTAGTGTATGATTATCCTATCAATAAAATATCCGGAACCCCTTGTCGTAGAAATTTATTGCTCATCTTACTATACGGTACAAAATCCTGGTTATTTTGATAGTTTGTCACAACGATAAAGATCTCCATTTCAATTATTCTGCATTTCAATAACCGCGCATCTGCATCTTAAATGACGCTTGATGAAGACAATTTATCATGGCTCGTATCGCAAAAAATCCTTCCCACCCCATCCATCCATTAAGATATCATACTAATAACACAGATCGTCTTTTCCGGATAGCATTTCGTATACTTTGACATATGGGGACACCGGGGTGGGGGGGGGGGGGAGCACTCACATATGGAAATGGATCTGGGCGTTAGGCTCGTGCTTCAAAATCCAAGGGCATCGGTGGACAAAGGATGAAAAAATAGGGGCCTTTGGGTGAGAGATGGCCAAATCCCCAAAATAGGGGTTTCTGAGTGGCAAATATGCAAAATGTTCCAAAATGGGGTCTTTGGGTGAGGATTGTTGCAAAACATTTCTAAAAAATAGAGGTTTTGGGTAAACCTTTTTTAGTTTTCCACCAAAATAGGGTCTTTTGGTTTGACAGTGTAAAATTTCACAAAATATTGGGGTCTTTCAGTTTGGGTGATGGGGTGTTTGGGTACAACGATGCTAAAAGGGGGGTCTAAACCGCTTATACATAATAGCGGTCGAGCTTCCAAGATGGGAGGCGGGGGTGGGGGGGGGGGGGAGGACAGTCTGACGTTTGTTTCAGTGTTGTAGAGTGCCCCAAAAGGTCAAAGGTATCCTAGAGGTCAATTGCGTAGACTACTGACCGGCAGTCTTTGGTCAAAAGTACACGCACATTAAGTCGAGGTCACACATGGGCAGATGCAATAGTTGGTATACCTATTTTCGGCAAAAAACCCTTAGAAATGGGTACGGTTTAATTTCAGCTCTGGCAAGCCGACAATCGGGAGGGGGGGGGGAGCATTTCTACCTAACGCGAAGGCTGTTACACGGCGCAGCGGGCCGGACCAAGACCATTAATCCTGCACACAAGCTATGGAAATGAGTGTTATAGGAAGGATTTAAGAAAAAGAAGGAGGAGAAACGGGGAAGTAGGGCCAAACACAGGATTTCTGGGGTCGGGACCGTCTTCTTCTTTTATTTAAAAAAAGTCAGCAGAAAGTGCCCCCCCACCCCGCGTAGGGCCTGTGGTTAGGGGGTACAGGAGGGACAGGGCTTTCTCTTTGGGTCAGATGGCTCCCGTCACAAACAGTGAGGACGTGTTATCTGATTGGGCGTATAAATATTCATGTTTAAACAAGGAGCTATATTCGCCGGCAAATGACTGGGGAATAATTTTGTTCATTGTGGTTATTGAGTTCCCAGTTTTGTTCTTTTAAAAGAGTAAAATGAAAAGAAATACAAAATAAAAGCAAACGTATAAAACCATCATGTTGGAACATAAAAGCGATAGGGGAAGGAACCGGCATGGAAATCAAAGAAAAAATCGGGTGAATGTGGATTGGAACCCTTTACTCATCTTATATTTGTAGGGAAAAGTACAAGTATGATAAGCTACTAGTTCCATTTGACATACAATTTAATTACCTGTTCACAAGGATGACTACGGGTCAGTTGGATGGGCACGCTATACCAAACATTGAAATTGAGAGTGAATTGGGGAAAGATTCGTCAGACACCTGTTTATATAGCGCTGGGAATAATTCGGTTTTCTGGAAGAATGGACAACACTGGGCTTGGTAAATGGAGAGCATGTGCATGTGTGCCACCTGCAGTATGCATGAGTAGACCTATTATTTTTAGAATGATCAGCCCGTCCTCAATGGAATAATACTAACAACCAAACCAACAACAACAACAAAAAACAGGAAGAAATCAAAAGGAACCATTTTGATTTCATCATCTCCTCCCTTTTTTATTTTATTGCTTGTGTTATTCCATTCTTGGACCCTCTGATAGGCCCTAGAAACAATGAGGACAAAATTAGATCTACAAAGCACGAACATGATCAGTGAAACGCTGCAACCGTACTCTGCATAATTCATGCACTATCAAACCTTATTAAAGGAGCATTCAATTAGCTTGCGGTTGCGTAATCGATGAAATGAGACCCAAGTCGCGTGCCATTGATCCACCTGTTGAGTTCGGGTCTGTGATCCCCGGATTAGCATTCAAAATTACAGGATGTGCGCAAGGTAATTGCGGTCACGTACTTGTGAAATCGATACTGTGGAGACAGTTTCCCTACAGATTCGTACAGTCTCGGCGGGCTACTCCCTACCGAGTGTTATTCCAGGAAGCCCTGTGCAATTCACGTCTGTGGACAAGGTGGTGGCAGTGCTGTCCCCTTAGGGGGTGGTAAGGCCTGAAAAGTCCTCAAGTTTTGGTTTAGGCATTATCTTTTAACCAAGTGCGCCTCTTAAAACTCAGAGACGAGGCCGAGGACGGGGTACAGTTATATGGATGTAGGTCTTAACGGACCTTAAAACGGAAAGACAACCAACGGCGATATACGATTAGCCCTGTTTCCTTTCATCGTTATACCTATGGTGTACTCCACCCCTTTTGTCTTGAAATGCCGCACTATTTTGTTGAAGTGGCTTGAGGCCTATAGTTTTGCGGAAGTGGCTTATGGGGGGTATGCAAACAAAAGAAAATTATATATAGGAATCGGTGTTTCGGCACCGTCTGCCATGTTTGGGGAGGAATTATTTAAATTTTAATCGCATCAAGGACACCTGCCATGATGGTAACTACTGTGTGAAATAAAGGAGGATAGTTGCCGAGACAAACATAAAAATGGGGGTCGGTCAGTCTGAATGCCACAGCGATTGCTTGTATAGTGTGGCCGTAAGCAGGACTATATTCAAAATAGAAAAGTTTGGGGTGTATACAGAATGCCATGTCTAGGGTCAAAGGTGAATTCTAGAAGAACATAATATGTCAATATTTTGAGTATAGTAGATACAGTTAGGGATACCACAGATGAGCGTGGATTATGCATATACTAAATATATAAGTGTATTCACTCAACAGAGAGTACATTTAATTATTAATAACAGGACATAAGTTAACTTAATTATCATGTAGCTGCAATGCAATTTTTGAATACTTCTTCTTTTTTGCTTTTCACGTCTCTACTGAATTCATGATTTATATAAATCTTGTGGTGTCGCTGTGAGTAATACTGAACGCTTTGGATTGGCCTTTTGTGTTCAATACAATACATAAATCTGAATGCCTAAAGACCGAATACCTTCGGTAGATTAACCGCTGCACGCGCTGGACTGTTTCTTGCTGATAGACTCGTACACATGCGAATATCGCAAGGGCATCTGGTGGTTTTATTTAAAGAAAATAGTTCCTTATGTTCCTATAAATGTTAAAATTAAAAACAATATGTATCCAAACTGGTACTGAATCGTTAGAAAAAAAATCGCATTTAATTCTTTGCACGACGTATATGCAAGATAAACGGCTTTAAACAGACCATGCGGCTCGACATGGTCAGAAACTAGCAAGCTCAACACAGCTCCAGAGGACTATTATATTCGCGAATGGTCTGCTTTACGCCCTTTATCTAAAGCATAGAGGTTTTTTGCTTTGGTTATTGGTTCCGAGCTACTCAACATAGAATGCCTGAAGCGGTTTTGCTGATGAATGATGACAAAAAGTTCTCTAATTCCACTGAGACATTTTTGTTTGGTGATATCACATCAAGAAAAACATTTTGTTTGGCTTTCTTGTTCTTCCTCTTTCTTCATTCTTGATGCTGTCCTCTCTGTATGTATCAAAAGTAACATGGATCTCACCACAATTGTGCCCAGCTTTGTTGACCATAGATGTCAAAAAATGTCATGGAATGTATTTGTGGTTTTGTGGGGAGGTTTCTGGTCCTCATTTATCGATTAGTGGTTACAACCTCACAAGCTCAAGTAACCATTATCGTTAACCAAGAAGAATGCAGAATTGGTGATCTTGTGCTGGAGTAGCTCCTCAACAGTTTTCCATTGGTATCTATACCCAATAGTCATGAGAGCTTTGATTGAGTGGCTCACTTCCAATTACCAAGGCAACAAACTTTTATACCTTAGAATATCACAACAGGCATGGAGGGTATCAACTGGGCGTACGTCTCCATTCCTTTCGCTTAAAAAGCTGATGACAGGATGATAATTATTCCCATATGCAAGACATTTTAAGTCAACGTTCAGAACCTACATCCACAACGCTTATATCAGGAGACGCGGATGTCTTTGTCATACTAACTACTAATTGGAGAGATCTTGGCCTCAAAGAGCCCTGTTTTTTTACAGCTGAGAAGTGAAAAGATCAATATTATCACTACACGGTATCTTCATGCCGCTAGGAGATGAGCTTACAAAGTGTCTTCCCGCACTCCATATGCTGCGTGGGTATGACACAACTACCATGATAGTCACTAACTTGCAGCCCTGAACGCTGTCCACAAACTAAAAAATCTTCTCTGATCAAGAATTTTGACAGTCCAGAGCACACGAAAGCACAATCAGATGGCGGATACACTCTTGATCAAGTGCTTCAAACTATCCACAGACCTAAAGACATTTTGTCGACCTGCATTTATAAGGAATGGACCTCAAGGTGAACTTTGAGATATTGTACCTCAATAAATGTTAGGAGACATATCCTGCGCGGCTACTACCAACAGTAATTGTGAGTCCAAGCCCTATTTAGAGACGCATTCGTAATTATGAATTCCCTAGTCATATGGTTTGAAAGAATTGCTATATATTTACGTTTAATTGCTAGTCCTTGAGATCAAACACAAAGGCCTGCCAGATCCCTACACTTGTGGCAATGTGCTCGCAAGAATGTGTGTCCTTGCAGGATTGCTATATGATCAAGTGTTGCAAGTATTGCAAATGCAAGGCAGGTGATTGTTGTAAAAACCCTGAATGAACACTGTCTGATATACCTGGATTCAGTTACGTTATGAACACTATATCTGATATACCTGGACTCAGTTACGTTATGAACACTGCCTGGGATCCTGGACTCTGTATAATTATGAACACTGCCTGATATACCTGGACTCAGTTGTCAGGAACACTGAATTTGACAAAAATCGGGCTTTTTAGTGGTTGAGGCCTTATATTAATTAGAAGAGGGCTTGGCTAAGTCGCGTAATGTACGCACATAAAAGGATAACCCAACGGTTATAAATTATATATTTACGTTAATAGATGATAGCGGTGTAATGCCAATGTTTTTCACCTTTCAGTATCCATATCGGACGCCATTTTGATTTTGAAGCATTATTATAAATATGAAATGTCCGATATAAGTTTATGTGGTCATTGAGCTAGTTAATTGTTTGACACAATGGATTTGATATATGGTGAAAAAGGCCCAATACATTGCTAATTTTGTAGATTTCATTGTTTTGGCCACCATCTTGGATTTGAAAAATGTTACCATATTGAACTACCATTTTTAAATGAGCTGTGTGTTGCTTTTATCTGAACATTCAATTGTATTGAAAAAAAAATCATTGTTTTTATTCAAAGGGACCTTAAGAATTTTTAATAGGCTTTTTAATTGTTTTTTGCCACCATATTTGAATTTGGCGAAAATCAGGAATTTCGTCAAGGATATCAATTTTGGAACATATCCCGTGTTGTTCCTAGGGATAACCCCAACTGTTATAAATGATATATGACATTATGTAGTTAGTTGTATGGTAATTTCTAGATGATAGGGGTATAATGGCGATTTCTATGCATGGCGTTTTACTTTTCAGTAGCCTTAATCGAGCATCATTTTGAATTTGAAGCATTATTGCAAATATTAAATGTCAGATATTACTTTATGTGGAAATTGAGATGTTATTAATTAATTGATTGACACACTGGACATGCTGGATTTGATTTATGGCAAATATGAGTCAATATTTTGCCAATTTTGTAGATTTCAAATGTTTTGGCAGCCATATTGGCCGCCATCTTGGATTTGAAACATGTTAACAATATTAAAATACCATTTTGTAATAGTCTGTGTGTTGCTTTTATCTTAACATACCAAAACACATTTATTTTGATTGTTCTAAGCGACCTTAAAAATCCTAGTAAGCTATTTAATTGATTTTTGGCGGCCATTTTGAATTTGGCGAAAATCAGACCTTTCGCCCCGGATATCAATTTTGGCGCATATCACAAGTTGTTCCTAGGGTTCATATTAGTCTAAAACAGTTGAGTTATCCTCTCCTAAATTAAGTGCATACATATCTTAGCCAGCTCCTAGACTACTTCCATAAATGACACCTATTTTGCAATCTGTTTTGCAAACTTACACAGTAACTTCGAAAATACCAAGCTATTTATGGTACTTAGCTCATCTAGCATGATCTGTAAATAATAAACAACACCAGGTTTGATCTTAATATAGCACGAGGGGAATTCCATTTTCTCCTTCCATAATAAACAAAGTACTTTTCCCGTGAGAAATCTTCTCAAGCAAAATAGAGAAATAAAATAAAACGATTTTTAATCACAATATGGAGGAAAATATAACACAGTCAATCAAGTTATTGCACCATCATCTGAGATGGCATACTCAGCAGCGCTGTAGATCAGAGCAAGGGCGGTGGTGAGTAGGGTGTGTGTGCTAGCACCCCAGGAAGATCCAGCAAGGCGGCACAGGAGGTTGTTCCTCGAAGATGCCTTTGCACATACTGACTCGAAATGCATGGTGCAATAGCTCTCACACGACCATGTGATGATGATTTAGTAATTTCTGTCGTGCACGACAGAAATTCAAAGCATGGTTTCCTATAGGGGCGATTAGAATAGCAGGCAAGTTCAAAACAAGGTTTGTAGTTTTCTTTCGTGCTTTTCGTTCTTACGTTCTCGGTAGGTGGTCTACAACCGATCAAGTGCAATTTGAAAGAAATTTATATCCTACAAAAAATCTCCTCCTGTCACTTTAAAGTAGCACGGGCACATTGCTCGCAAATGATAGTCTAGGCCATTGAAAGAATAAAGATATATTTTACACATAAAATAACATATCCAAAACAGATAGGGACATTATTAAGAGGCTAAAGATATCCAGGTAATTCGTAGGCTAACTTTTAAGTTTGCCGTAACCTTAAAGGTGCAACGAGAGATTTCACATATCAGGTGTCCCTAAAAATCGAAAGTACTGATTTCTGCCCTGATGTAAAGTTTTCCATCAAAAATATCCCACAGAAAAAGGTTAATGCATGCATTAAGGCAGGATTAACATATTATTCAAGTATTGCTGTGAGAAATATTACCCAGTTAAAACCTTTAAATGATAAACTAAATCGCAATTTTTTAACTTCACAAAAGAGAAACACCTCCTTAATGGGCGGGTGGTAATCCCCAACGCGGCAATACGGAAAATTAGCCCTCTAATATAAATACCCAGTAAACAATGTAGATAAGATTCTATGGGTGTTAAAGGCTCATGACACGGTCATTTTTCTGTCCACCATCGTATGGTCGTTTTTCGTCCCCGTTTTCTAGATGACCCCGGGGTAATCTAGACAACGGGGACGGAAAACGGGTACGAAACGACACATCGACGATGGATCCAGAAAAAATTACCGTATTCATGAGACTTTAACATCATAGAACTTTATTTACATTGTTTACTGTGGTATTTTCCGTGTTGCCGTACGTGTTGTTACGATGATCGTGGATTCCCCTTCAACTGTTTTGATTGAGTGAGGTCGTGGATTGGTACCGGTCTCGGAAAATTATGGATACTTCCAATAATTTTGCCCTGTAACTTGACCACGTCGTCTAAAGTTTAATACAGAGCTTGATTCACCATGAACCGATTATTGAAGAATTTGAAATGCCAAGTAGCGAGTTTTTCTGATATCGTAGAACACTAAGAGAAGTGATCCGGTTTTTCCGCTAGAGAAGTGCCACGTAATAGGATTCGTTGCCCCAGCAATCCGTCCCAAACAAATCACAGGTCGCAAGACCAGCCATACAATGAAAGATTTGGAATTCCCCGCGTTATAGCCCGTATTTGTTTGGACCGATTGCCCGGTGTCATGATCCTACCGTGTCCGTGTGACTGAGTGTCTTACCACCCTATTTGTCTCTTGTGGTTCTCCATTGAGTGGCTGTAATGCAATCATTTGTTTTCAGCACTGTACCCAAATGCCTCGTCTACAAGTTACGGTTTATGTCCGTACATTGTCTATGGTAGCTGGACCCTCTCTCAAGGGGGCGACCCTCAGTTTCTTACACCGGGACAACGAATCCTATTACGTGGGCACTTCTACAGCGAAATTGATGCTTGAACTAAGATGAAAATGACGAAGTGTGGCTAAATGTTCTTGAATGCGATAAATGAATAAATTGCTCGGGCCCCCGTTTTTCGTCCCCTTTTTCTAGAGTACCCCGTGGGTATCTAGAAAACGGGGACGGAAAACGGTGACGAAAACAACACACCGATACGATCCTTCATCGTCCTGGCGGTGTGTTTTTTTCGTCCCCGTTTTCCAGCCCCGTTTTCTAGATTACCCCGGGGTGACTAGAAAAACGGGGACGAAAAACGATATACCGATGATGGATCCAGAAAAATGACCGTATCATGAAGCCTTTAAACACCATATGAATCTTCTACTTTTTACTGGTTAGTTATATAGAGTGCTAATTTCCAAATTGCAGTCCTTCTTAGATGACTGAAACTGCTATTTAGCCGTCGCAGAATCCATCCCGTCGTGAAATCGAAAGCTCCTATTTTCTAGATTCAGTAAGGAGGACCAGTTTCTGATATGCATATGCATAGCTACGATCTGGGGGGAAAAGTTGGAACACTCACCATAATTACTACACTGCTCACAGGGACGGAATTAAGAGCCCTTAAAAGTACTGCGATCATTGACATTTGAAATTCCAACCTTCCAATTCAACGTACCTTACCCAACCCCAATTCAATCAATTGTTAGGGAAATTGTGGCACGACTGCATCTCAGACAAGACCCCATTCAATATGGGTTGGGGGAGAAGGACGGGGAGAAACAGTTTTTCTCCGGAAACATCGTTTAAAAGTGTTCCAACAATTATTTCCAAGATTGTAGAACAAGACCAAGGGGGGTCGGAATGCTGCGGGCACCGGGGACGTGATTTTTTCAACATACAAGTTTTAAAGTAGGGTCTCATAGAGCCTGAGAGAGTTTTTGATGGGAATTTAAAGAGAAAAAAAATCAGACTTTTGTGGACTTTTTTTGAATTTTTTTATTTTAAATTTTGTCTTCTTGTTATCCTGAAATGAGTGTGTTGTATTATTTTGTACGAAAAATCTTTCTAACACTTCTATCGTATGTCCCTGATCAAAAAAAATTGTATTGCTTATGTATTTTGGAATCGTAATTTGAGCCCTGAAATGGTTATTTGCTATATTTAGTTTTGGCCTATTTCTATTCTAAACAGCCAATATTTATTAACGTGAAGTTTGTCCTAAGAATGAATGTAAAATTTAATAGTGAAATCATATCAGAAGGTATTGAGTATGATTTTTAACTAAAAAAAAACCCTTAAGATTTCGTGTGTCGCCTTGTGGTTCTCATTTCTTATGTATGAGGTAAGCCCCTTTTGTAAAATTTGATGTTCCCGTAAATTTACAGTCAGTTTTGCACTATTTATACTTCAAAAAAAACAAGCAAGCCTTTGATGGTTTTTTACCCTTAGAGTACCCTATATATATGACCACCAATCTATACACTAACCAGTGAGAATTGTATGTCTGTAGGTCTGTACGGTCTGGGCATTCGTTTTTACTTTTGACAATAGGCTGCTATTTGCTGAAGCTAGAGAAAGACAGTTTGACTTTTTGCAGGGTTCGGAAGTGACCCAAAGTCAAAGGTCCTTGTAGAGGGCAATTGGCGTAGAAAGCCCTTTTAATGCCCCAAATTTGGTCAAAAGGACCTACGGCGGTCCGGAAGTACGTAATTCCTGTTTCTAAAATTGAAAAAAAAAGTTGGCGTAGTGTTTGAAAAATTCTCAAGATCTGGAATAATTACCGAAAGGCATTGTGGGAAAAATGGAATTCGCCCGCAGAGATTGGGTGTTAACTTGTCCGTGTCTGCAAACAAAAGTACCGAAGTAAAAAGTACCCGACAAAACGTTAAATTTTTCTCGCTAGGTTCTATAGGTTCAGCCCAATTACGATACATATTAAAACAAAAAATTAGTAGTAACGGACCATATGATGCCAAAACTTCAATAGAAACCCTCGTTTCGGAGATATTTGAGATTTAGTTTCATTTACACAATTTTCTATGACGGACTGATAACGTTAATCTCTAGCGAAATAAAAGTACCAATTTGATAATATTTTCGCTACAGTATGTGATACAGACTACACACTTACAGGACCGCCGTTTAAAAAGGGACGGGACCGAGCACAGAACAAATTCATGAGGTCAAAGGTCGCAGTAAGGTCCAAACTGCGTCACACACGGGGGATCATGCACTAGTTACAAACTATTACTACAGTGACTTGGTCAAATTTACGCAGTATATGCTACAATACACGAGGTTTGAGGAAAATACACCCATGGTGGTTTGAGCAAGTTTTGTGGGTGTTTTGGGGCAAATTAACGTATTATACCCAAAGCTTGGATCTAAGGATCGATAAGTCTAGCTTTATGAACGGTGTCTTAACGACAGTATAATACTGAAACTAGATAAAGTATGTTCAGTGGATATCGTATTATTGCCGAGTAGATAAGGGTTGAATGTTAGAAAAGTGGAAAAGTACCTATGTAAAAGCGACGTGCTTCTACGCATGCTCTCAAAATTTGCACGTAAGATGTCCTCCAATAATTCTATTTTATTTTCCTTTATTATTATTATTATTGCATATTTCGATTTTTTAGATTTTTTTATCTTTGTATTAAGTCACACCTGAAATGAATTTGCCAAAAACACGGTCTTTATGTATTCAAAAAGGATTTTCTTAAGAACTAGGGGCAATCTGAATGTCCCCTTAAGATAATATCAATGGTATATTATCTTTCCTTCGCCTAGTTAGAATAAATGTAATTGGATAGAAATTGTGTCATAAAAAGTGATGTGATTTGTATGGAAAAAATAAAATATGACTCAATTACTTTCTAAGTATCTCTTTTAGGATAATCTTGAAGCTCCTTAAAATAATAATGATAATAAAGTATTATATTTAAAAAATCAGCAAAACTCTTCCACATTATAAGAGCCTCTACGGCGGAAAAGTTATTTGGTTGTTTTGCCGTAGAGGGTCTTCACACTCTCCGAGATCTTCCTTCTCAATGGGTGGCCTTGTGTGAGTATGTATTTTTTTGCGTTTTTGTATATATTTATCTTATTTATTTATTTTTTTTGTTGACTGGTACCAGTCGGGTTCGAACCCGTGAATTAGCTACGCTTTTAGTTTCGTCTAGAGCGCTCTAGACATATGTGTCATTTTTCCGGTTGAAAATTAATTGTCGGGTCGTTCTATTTAAATTCTATAGTCACAGGGGGTACCACTATTTCTTTAAATGAGACGGGGTTTTTTTAATAAATATTTTCTCGCAAAATATTAACAACCTCTATCGTTTCTAATATTATTAACATAGCATTGTATGTTTTCTAAATTATTAACATAAAATGACCACTCATACCCACATAAATCTGAACCCAATATTTGTATTATTATGACCCAACTCACGCTGTAATTTGGCCCCTGCAGTACCGGGGAATTTTTAAATTTAAAAAAAAAAAAAAAATTTGTCTTCAACAAAGTATAAAAGCGCGATTTATTGTGATAATATATCTTTATAATCTTGAATTCCTTACATCAAAACAAGCACTAAAGCGTTAGCAAAACATGTGCTCCAAACACATTTCACAACCAAAAAAGCTAGGTGTTTTTTTTATTTTGATTAGATAACTGTCTAGCGCCGCAGGCCAATAAATTTACTAATCTAATATTTTACTAATCTAATATTTTTTTATATATAACTCGG
>JAMKCH010011941.1:0-149867 GCA_023653785.1 Ophioderma brevispina | reverse complement strand
GCACATAAGGTATTGCAATTTGATTCTGTCCCATGCCACTGTTTGTTCACTAGAGCAGGATGAAATCATTACAATACCTCTTTGCATACTTGGGACAGCTATATGAACCCTTCACCCAATTTCACCCCTAGGCAATACTTGCCAATTTCATGATACTCAGAATAATTTATGGTGTAAATTAGCCAAACTGCATATACAGTAAAGACCATGGGGGGTAGGACGACGTGCCATCCTAAAAGCAACAGACTGAATTCAAAATCGCATCAACATCTTGCGCGAACTCGAGTGCTCGTCCTTTCAAAGCCTTAATTAACGCTAGGAGGGCGCTATTACGATCGGATTTTTACACTCAGACTTGACTACAAGTCTCGTCCTGTTCACAACAACGTCCGTATTTAAATAATCTAAATGACCGTATTAGAAATTACACTATTTTGCAGAAGCGGGTCTAATATCCACTAACCCTCGCAGATTTTTGGAAAAAGTCAATACCTTCTTCCAAACTTATCATATATTACAATTGTAGTGAACTAAGGTGAAGAGGAGATTTTGTAATGTAACTGAGACAGAGACTGCCGTGGTAAATGCACGTAGCATTTTCCCCAATTACCGTTTGGAAACCTCAATTGAGCATATCGTGTCCTCCCCCCAGTAAAGATTAAAGATGCCACAGATATCAGAATATCTATTTAATTGGGGTTAGCTTCATGTAATGAGCCAATCTTTTAGCATTTTTCCTATAGCATCCAGCATTTTACCAGTAAAATATTTCCCCTGATAGTGTAAGATAGTGGAGAGAGGGCAATTTCGACTTACTGGGCAAAGCATTTTGGAAAACAACCGACTTCATTGACCCAAGTCGGATGTCTATTCTTCCATTATTCATCCTTGCGGTGGGGGAATAGTTTTGTCTCATGGTTCATATTTGGCGAAGAATTTGATGCTTAGTGATTGGAACCAATTTAAATATTGGGAAGAAGTGGGATAAAATGTGGTAATTGAGGGGGAACAATTCAGATTTTTCTGAAAAATAGACATCTCCCTGGACCCAGTGAAATTTGCCGGATATCCGCAATGCATTGTGGACAGACTTTCATTTTTTTTCAAAATAGCGCAGTCCTGTGGATGGCCATTCATGAAGATTCATGGATATTTCGCCCACAGCACGTATCAAGTGAGAAGCCAGAGATCAAGCATCACTAAAAGAAACCACAGCAGCACAGTGTAACTAACAACTCCAGGAGATCTAATGCCCGTTCGTATGATAAGTCATAGTGCCATTCGAGTTGTTGTTGTTGACCTTTGAACCCTTCAATTTTGCATCGATGCCTACAACTACACGATGGCATATCTAATAGTTAGATCCATCAATTTAAAACACTTTTATCATTTGCCGCCAGCCCAGATGACCCCATTTTGGACTTTTCGACTCTATGGATAATAGAGCGTATCTCATTGGTTCTTGTAACAGTTTGGGTTTAAATACCTTCTTGGTTGATGAGTTACAGTGTTTTGCATATTAACTCATTCGCATATCCACATTACAATACCGTGACCTTCCTGGGGCCAATAGTTTGTCAAGAATTGGTTTGTTACCTTCTCAGCAAACTTGTGCACAGACAAAAACCCCCCCCACCATCCTAAGTCTTTAATTTAAAAAAAAAAAGTGTTTTTTAGATATTGCATTTTCAAGTAATTAGATATGGCTGCATTTTGAATGTTAATGACCTCGATTGTTTTTATCTGTGTACAAACCCTATACACTGGCCATAGACGATGCTCATGCGCAATTTTCGTACGTAGCGCAACTAATCTGTAGAAGAAGTAGCATTCAGAGATTTTTTCGTTTATGACCTCAGGATATATGCCTAGTTTCATGTTGACCTTTGACCATTATGATGGCTCTTAGAGCGGGGTACGGTGGACCTTTTTCACTTTTCATTGCTGCCTACCAAGATGGCATAGCTATGTAGTCAATTAAGCTCTTTTAATTTGACCCCTAGATACCCCCTTGGACCTTGACCCCATATTGTGCACTAGAAATAGAGCTTTTCCAGGTGTTTTGTGAACACAGTTGACATCAATATCTTATTTGGTTGATGGGTATACATTTTGAATATTAATTAGTCATTTGCATATCTTAACATTGACCCCGCGGGCATATATTCTGTCACATGATTAGTCTCGACATTATCCGCAACTTTTGCACAGACATCACCTATGCAAGTTTTATCGATGTGAGATATACATTTTTGACCATATTTAATTAGATCAATGCCGCCATTTTGAAGTAATGAGTTCCGATATTAATTCCGTGTACAAGCTGTATACAATGACCAAAGAAGATGACTCTGCAGAAAAATTTTTTTTTTTTCAGCAGTAGGCACCTTATCTGTAGAAGTAGTAGGCTTCCAAAGATTTAGTTTTGACCCTATTGACCCCTACGAGAGTCAAAGGTCAAACTATTGTACACCCCTGATGTAGCTTGGGTAAGTGGTTCTTCTGACCGATTTGGTTATAAAATTGGGATTCTTTAAGTACAATACCCAACTTATTGGTCAAGCTATGAGTTGAAAAAACATTTTTAAAAAAAAAAAAAAAAAAAAAAAATATTTTTCAAACTCATAGCGAGACCAATAAATTTGGGTATTGGGCGCAAACAAGAATCTAATTTTATCATTATTATGTTTTAAGAATCTTGTGTTTCATATTACTATACAACAACACAGTTCCTTTTAAACTTTAGCTTGGCCAGTTCATGACTTGGGCCAATATGTCTCGTAGAAAATAACAAAATCCCCTGTTACACCGTCACCTCTCAGATGACGATTTATCGCCGCATTCTGATGGTTTTAGAGATCCAGGTTGTTAATTATCTCCGTCGTCGAGGCGGAACGGGTCAACAAGATTTCCGCGAGTTGTTCTTTGCCTACCAAAGACTCGAAGTACAAGAAGTTCATGAGTTGTGTACCAATGGTCATGCGCCATGATTGCTACGGTACATGTTGTACTGCACCACTGGATCATGCGATTACCTTGTGCTTAACTGACCTGAAAATCTACTCCAACAGTGCGGCTGTACTCTCCCGGTGCTGGGCACTATCCACACCTTTAAAGGTATGCAACGCGAGATTTTGAGGCACCCCCAAATGATGTGTCATAATAAGTAATTTCATATAACGAGACACTGCAATAGATTTCTTACCTTGTATTTGGCTACAGAAAAGTCTTAAAAGTCAGAAAAAAGGTGATTCTGATTTGCTTATATTTCAAACAAAACATAGGCTGAATTTCGTATTTTGACCTATCACGAAATAGAATTTCAATTTTTTGTTTTATAACCAAGCAAACATTTCTCAGCTTAATCCTTCAGATGGGGTTTATTTTTGATTAGGAAAGCTTTACCTCAGGGCAAAAAACTCACCACTTCGAATTTTTTTGGGACACCTTATATGTCAAAAAATCTCTCGTTGGCACCTTTAATCAATCCATTTATTGTTGAAAATCTACTTCAACCAGCAGAAGAATTAGCTATCTCGCTAGGATCGGTAAATAGAAAACACAACGCGTCCTGAAATGATCGATGCAATTTAATTGACATGAACATGACCGGAATGCTTGTGCACACGCTACCTCTTTCCGTGGTACATATTAGCCTGATCCTTGGCCGTCACGCGGCATTATGCACCGTGTATTCGACGAACATGGAGGGCCACCGTAATGAATACCAAGACGGGTTTTGACCTAGGGGTTCGTGTACGCATGCGGCTTAATACTGTCTCGTTACCATGGTGCACAGACATAAACTGCATTACAAAGGCTTCCTGTTTAAAATTCAATGCAGTTAAGGGGGATGATCCAAAGGGTGGAGTTTTGAACACCAAGTTTTCGAAGAGCGTGATTATTGAGAAGTGTTGTTTTTTTATGTTTCCCACATGTGTATATAATATAAGGAACGAAGATTCTCAAACATAATAATGTCATAAGCGGCCCAGCCGTCCTGGCAGAAGGCGGCGAAAAAAGCGATGTGGTCGGAAGAAGAGGAGACGGAGAACTAAACAGCAGAAGCAGAATACTATGGCCGCCGTTCACGGCTAGTACTGGTACTTGCTGTCATTTTGTGTAATCCTGAACAAGAAACAGTCGAATTCACGTCAAAAGCCTGAAAATCCTCATGCCTGCTAAGTCCATAGCTCAGACCAAGTGGTAAAGGTAGAGGCCCACCATTTCTTTCTACGGTCATTCATATGAGGTGGTTCCCATTCCATTTTTTGTACAGAAGAGAAAAAAGTTTTTTGCCAATAACAAGGAAACAATTTTAGGTTAGGTCAAGATTTTTTTTATGAACTTCACACTGCCTTTATTCTAAAAAGAATACAACATGCTACTATTAATCTTTATTTTACTTGTAGTTCTTTTCTTGTCTTGTTTTGATGTTTTTGTCTTTAATGTTGGTTAAAAACAAATTAAATCTGGGTTGTTGGCAATTTTTTCTTCTAATTTGTGCAATTTACATAAAAATCGCAGGTTTTTCTAGGGTTTTTTGCCTAAGTCCTCATTTACATACATAAACCCCTCTATGGAACATTTAGGTAACATTCCCTCCCCCTCCTTCCCCATAGGTATAGTACAAATTTTCAAATCAAACAGATCCTGCATCAAATAACCCTCCTTGTTTTCATTCTAACCCTTTTTTGATATGTTATTATGTTATTGACTTTCCTATTCCCACGACACAGCAACATCAATCAAACGGCAAGTTGCATTTCTTTGAGGAATTCACAGCAGCCCACTGATTTTATCTCGAAAGGGCTTTACCCACCGAAGTGTAACGAAGAAGTAGGTCGCATAACGAGGTGCAATGTTGAACCATAGTCATGTTGCATACAAATTCAACATTTGACAACCAACACAAGTCAATACCATGTTGTGTATATCCCTTGGGTTTGTATTTAGTCTGCTCACACCGATCTCACTTGTCTTGCGAATCCCGCCCAATAAACCCTCCGGGCTACCCAGTGGAGCAAACCATTGAGTATTCTCTTCCAAATCAAACCTCGGTCGTTGGTTTTTTGCCCAGCGTTGTAAAATTTCTCTGAAGGAAGTAGGATGATTGTGTCAAATTTGATTGAATTCCCGGATACAAGAGTGTACACACAAAACTTTGAATTTTAAAGGGGGGGGGGGAGAGAGATTGCTCAGAAATATTTTTTTCAAAAGGTTTTTGTCCAAAAATTATGCTCCAGCCTAGGTGAAAATTCAATGTTACAGGTGTGTTGAATGTGTGTGTGAGGGGAGATGTGGGTGTGGTGCTATATCTGTGTAGCATTGGGCACAATTAGCACCTGCAAATAAGGGCATTTCTGTGTTTTAACCTTACCAATCAGGGACATGGTATCCAATAACAGCCATGGCTTTAAAGATTTCCCATATCTAGCCGATTGGCTCCACTACAAAGTTCCTCATTTAGTGAAGCCCTCCTAATAGGGGTCCATATCAAATGAAGCCAGTTAAAATAGTGGAGGATCAAAGGAGTTTCTATATTAGCCAAAACTCCCAAAACAATTTACAAATACTACCCAAGGTCCAATAAGGACTTTCCATATCAAGCCACGATTCCAATAAGAGTTATCATCTACCAAGGATCCGGAAGAGTTCCAATATATAGCCGGGACTCAGTCAAGAGTTTTAATATATAGCCAATTATAGACCCTCCCTAGGGTCACGGTGATGAAACACTAAAGCGACTGAAATTTAAACTAGAATTATTCAGCCCATATTCGTGGACCCTCCGAACAGGAATTGTAGGGAAAACGTCTCCAATCTCCCCCGAGGTCGGGAAAGATACGCCGCCACAAACATTAGTCAAAAAAACATGGGTTCCTGGTTATATCGCATGTCTTCTCGAGTGACGTTGCCGTAGGGGCGTAAGAAGACATAGCCAGACCATCAGTGCGACGGCTGATTTTTTGCGCAGGATTTAAACGGGCCCTGGGAACTTAGCGGCTGTTGACAAACCTCTTGGTTGTCCCACGCGCACATTGTTGTTTGGGAGGCTCAGGCAGGGTTCGGCCCTCTCAAGTAACGGATTTCTGGTTGATGTTTTGATTGACTTTATGATGATCATTATTATAGTACAGTCAAATATCCGGATTATTCTGTCATATTACTATACGGTAACAAACATTTTTATTTGATAGTGTCACTCACATGAATAAAGATCGGCCATTTAATTTTATTTGCATTTCATAACCTGCGCCTATGCCATTGAATGAAGCTGATGAAGACAATATTACCATTGCTCGTATCAAATCCTTAGATATGTATACTACTAAAACAGAATTGTCTGTCTGTCTGTCTCCGGCTATTTCGTTATCGTTGGACATATGGGCTAATAAGGGGGGGGGATGCATTCAACATATGAAGAATCTGGGTGTTAGGTTAGTGCTTCCAAGACCCCAGGGCATTCGGTGACAGAAAAAAGATAGGGGCCTTTGGGTAAGATATATAGCAAAAATAGCAAACAATAAGGGTTTTCGAGTAACAAATATGAAACATTTTCCCAAAGTGGGGTCTATGGATATGATTTTTTCCAAGTTTTCTAAAAAATAGAGGTCTTTTTGGTGTTTTTCCCCCAAAAAAGGGGTCCGAGGTGACGAAATGGTAAAATTTACACAAAAATATGGGGGACTTTGGGTGAAATAAAAAAATATGGGGTGTTGTGTACAACGATACTGAAAAATCTTTAGCATGAAGTTAGGGGGAGAACAGTCTGACGTTTGTTATATAGGGTTTTAGAGGACCCAAAAAGGTCAAAAGGTCATCTAGAGGTCAATTTTAGTAGAACTACTGCACCTGGCATCAGGACAAGTCTGTCGGTAAAGGTCCAAATAGGCTCGAAGGTCAACATGGTGGAGATGCACTAGTGGTACCTATTTTCGGTAAAGTGACCCTTAGAAATGGCTGACACCCGGGAGGGGAGGGGGAGAATTTCCCACTGAGCGACAGGTTTGTACCAGGCGCAGCAGGGCTGACCAAGCCATTAATTCTGCTACACAAGCTAAGGAAAGGATGGTTAGGTAGGATTTAAGAAAAGGGAAAGTGGTCCATATACAGGATTCTTGGTGGTCGGGACTTTGAAAAAGGTTAACCTTTTGGAAAGAAATCCGTGCACAATTTTCCCGTTAAAGTCGAATCTAACCCGCGGTGTTAATTTGAACTATTGATACCAACAACGTCAACTTTTTCCGAATTTTCTCCAAATCGTACATTTAATCGAAAAAACTCAGGAAATTGACCGTCTTGATCACCTTTTGTGGGATGGGGTGCGAATACACCAATTGCTTCCGCTTTCTTGCGCCTGGGCCGGCCTAGGGGAAGGAGAAGGAAAAATGATAAAAAGAAAAAGAAGAAAATGTAAAGAGAAATAAAGAGCACTGAGGACGACGAGTCTCTGTCCTCTCGGTAATAGTGTGCAAAAGTTTCAGGAGAACATATCTTCTTGTCTCACATTTTGCATTTGAAGAGTATGTTAACGGAATGTTTTTGATTAGGGCGAGATCATGGGAGGGAGAGAGTTGATCTAAAAACGCTCCTTTTTAACTTTGTGAACATTCACACCAAAAGTGGGTTCTAGTCAGAATTTCTATAATATGGATCCTTTGATTTAAAAAAATCAGCAGAAAGTGGACCCCCACCCCGGCGTTAGGGCCTGTGGTTTGGAGGTACAGGTTAGGAGTGGTACAGGAGGGACAGGGCTTTCTCTTTTTTATTCATTATTCATTTTTAAACAGGCAGCCTATTCGCTGCTAATGCTTGGGAATAATTTGGTTAGTTGAGTATGAGTTCAAGTTTTGTTATTTTAAACTATTAAAAATGAAAGAAATCACAAAAATAAAAGCAAAACGTTTAGAACCATCATGTTCACATAAAAGTGATAGGGAAGGGAATGGCATGGAATCAAAAGAAAAAATCGGGTTGTTATATGTGGATGACCTTTACTTTGAGGGACAATTACAAAAAAATTACACGTATGATATTTACTAGGGACCGTTTGAAACCATGACAATTTTTAATTACCTGTTCACAAAGGATGATTTACGGCGTCAGTTGGATGGACACGATAGCTGTAACATTGAAATTGAGATGATTTGGGGAAGATTTCGTCAGACAGCTGTATAGAGCTGGGAAATAATTCATGTTTTCTGTAGAATGGACGCCACTGGGCTTTGGTAAAAAAAATGGAGAGCCTTGTGATTGTGTGGCACTGCAGTATGCATGAGGTAGGCACCTTAATTTATTGTCAGAATGATCAGCACATCATCAATAAGGAAAAAACTACACCAACCAACCAGTGGGTAACCAGGACCTTGTGCAAATGGGGGGGGGGGGCTGAGGAGTGCCAAGGTTTTTGTGAGGGGGCGAATTGGGGTCCTTTTCCATAGACACTGTACAAAAAGTCAGTTCATTTGGGGGGGGGGGTCTGAAGGGGGACAAGGGTTCTGTGCAGGGGCTTGCGCCCACATGACGCCCCCCCCCCCAGCTGGTTACGCCACTCCAACCAACAAACAAAAAAAAATGAGGAAGAACTCACAAGAAAATTTCTGATTCTAGCTTCGCCTTCCCCGTTCTTTTATTGATGGCTAGGGTTTTATTGGGATTGTTTATTTCCATACTTTGGCACTCTGATAAAGGAGCGCGTCGCGTAATCAGATAAACTGATACCTATGTTAGCGTGAATTATACCACCTTGTGTTCCGGATCTGTTGGTGCCCCGGATAGCATTCAAAATTAACGTGATGTGCGCAAGGTGGTAATGCAGGCACGTAATTGTGAATCGATACTGCTGGAGAAAGTTGACCATACGATTCGTACAGTCCGGCGGGCTACTCCCTACGTAGTGTTAATTCCAGGAGCCCTTTGCAATTTAGGACAAGTTGGTTGGCCGGGCTGTCCGGGGGTGGGTGGTATTAAGCTGAAAAGTCATCTAGTTTTAAGTTTAGCCCCGAGTCTGGCATTATCTTTTAACAAGGTGCGCTCTAAACCAGAGAACAGGAGCCGAGGAATGGGGTTAGGGTACCAGTCTAGCCAATTAGCTCCAATAAGGTTCAATCAAATATACTAGCCAAAAAATTCCCAATAAGAGTTCCATCATTAGCCTCCAATAAACATTCCAAACAATCTAGCCTCCAATAAGGTTCAAATATCAAGTTTTCCAATAGAGGTGCTAACAAGACATAAGAAGTCTATGATAAGAGTTCCAAATCTAGCGCTATAGTTAATATCTAACCTTCATTGCAAAATCAGCCGCAAGGGATCACACCCCAAAATACCCAGCAGGAATTCAACAATTTTCAATGCTAAATCAGCCTCCAATAAAAAAAGGTTCCCCCCCAGCAAGTTAACACCAGGCAAGCCATGCCGTTTCCAGTTGAATCATGAAAAACATAAAAACTATCCAACACAAATTCTTGCAAAAAGATCGAGAGCATCAGATTGTCTACTAGGTGATCGAGCAATGGGCGACAGATGATACAGCACTGATAGCTGATCTAAACATCCCTTTATCCATACCCCAGCTATATTTGTTCCCAGGTAATGACATTCTTCCCCCTTGATAGGCGACATCTACCATATCACGCTTACCCGGTGCAGGTGCGTAATAGTTGACATTCCACATCAATTCCGGTGGACAATCAACTGGAAGTAGGTCACGGGTTGGTGCGCATGGCGAAACCATGTCATGTGTAGCATGATGATAAACCAGCTGAGCCATCCAAGAAGGGCTCCGCTTGATCGTTTTGCGGAATGCAATACCAGCGTTAACTGAAAGAAGACCACTTAACTATCAATAACAGGCAAGTAATGCGTGACTTGTAGTAGCATTTGACATCACCATTGCAATTTCTATTGACGTACTTTGAGAATCTTCTGGTAGGAAAGAGTGCATCTGAGCAAGGTTTTTTTGTCAGGGGAGTGGAAATGTAGTCATTTTAACCCCCTTTAGGCAACAAAAATGGTCTCAGAAGAAATGTGAAAAATACAAAGGCGAAATGCACTTTTTTATTTTTTAGAAAAATGCTAATGCGAAAGCAGGATTTTTTTGGTAATTATTGCATTTTGACCCCCCCACTTTTGACCCAATTTTTCCTTTTCTGAGATTAAAAAAAAAACTTTCAAGTAAGCAAAACCTAAAAAAATGCACTAAAAGACCAACATGAGACCCAATCTTTTTTCTTGGCCTTAGCCAAATTTAATTTGTACAGAGACATGATATGAAAAGCTTAAATGTTTATATATAAGGCCTATTTTGTTGGTTGCTTTGACTTTATATCATCCTCGATCATGCCATGAGCCAATCAGAGATATGTAAGAAAGTCAGTCGACCTCTGGGGGTTCAAGAAGTACTCAATAGAACACTGTTGTTCCATTTGCACATGCAGTGTACCAGTCAGAATTCTTTTTCCAGATTTGTAAATAAAAAATTTTTTACAATACAGGCTTCGCTTAAACAGCAGGTGAGTGGGCTTCAAAAAGAAGCGGGGAAAAAAATCGGAAGAACATTCGAGATAGGCCACTCCAACTACACATATTGTCGCCTAACATTAACATTGTCCAATATTTATCAGGATTTGCACACTGTGCAATAAGCGTAGCCAGATTTCACACAATTTCTGGCCATCATCTGAGACACATAATCCACTTAATGGGTAAGGCATCTGAATCCTTCCATGAAAATGTGGATTTTGTGGTGGTGTTTAATGTACAAAAGCTCGGAAATTGGAAGTTTACTAAAAAGTCTGGCCACAGTCCTTAAGCGTAGTTCGCTCATATGCACTTTCGGGGCCAGGTGTTATACAAATTAGCACTGATCGCACACAATGAGCCACTCAGCTTCGGCGGTTTGTTGTCAAGATCACTGGCGACCGAACACTGGCCAGTGCGAATTTAACTAAAGGAACGCACCTCCACACTGTAAAATTCGCTGATTTGTAAAGGGAATGGTGGCTTATACGTACTACAGTTCTTTGCATCCTTGTGGCCCACAAAAAGTGATCATATGCAATATAGAGGATTGTGGGTGAATTTTTTGTTTTGGAGGAAATAGGGTCAGGTGAGGTTGGACAGTAAATTTGTATAGATTAGGGGGGTCTCCCTAACAACGCGTGGGTGGAAACAATCCGAAGCTATCCATTAAGACAAAGGCAGCATGACAACGCCAGGATCATCAGCACCATTACTATATGGCAGTGAGACATGGACTACATTTATAGGCCATGAGGAAGAAACTCAACAGCTTCCATCTGCGCTGATATTAGACGGCCTTCTGGGTGTCCATTGGAAGGACATGGTGCCAAATCAGAGCTCCTGACTCATCGAATTGGACTCCCCACCATCGATACATTTCTTAGACAACGCAGACTCCGATGGCTGATCCAGGCCGTCGAATGGGAGGTGGCAGTCTAACGAAGATCTTTTTCCAGGTATGCGAGCTTACATCTTGGCAAGAGGAAGGGAAAGTTGGGTCGACCCCGCTCAGCTACAAGGATATTGTAAGCGTGATATGTGTACCCTGAACGTCGACATTGGGTGCTGGGGGAAACTTGCTGACAATCGTAACCTTTGGTGGAGAACAGTGAAGCAATTAACACCTTGAGCTTGGAGAACAACAGCTCTCAGCCAGTTTGAGAAGAGCAGCGAGCTAAACGAAAGCTGACAGATCCTTGGATAGTCAAGCTGTGAATCCTATATCATGTAGCCACCTGTGGCAGAGACGCACATCTAGGATGGACCTCTTCGCCCCACAGACGTCGCTGTTCAACTAACCTGGACTCAATGTGGGCGCGTTATCCATAGTCGCTTGCCACTGACGGAGGGCAGATGATGATGAGGGGTCTCCCAGTTCACCCATGTTACACAACCCTCACCCTAATCTAAAGAAGCACGCGGCTGGACAATCTTATGAAGTACTTCTGCACTAAACACTTGACCTCTGCAGACAGGAGCCAACCGATAATATCACCACAGTAGCCATTCTACACTAATTGAAATGTCACACCATCCATACTGAATTTGATATGCAAATTTATTTTTTGAATGCTTTTATATAATGGCTTTAGCCAATTATAATTATAGTCCACATGAAGTCTACAAGCCGTGTTTGAAAATGTGTAAAACAAGGGCAAATAACCTACAAACAATGCGGTGTATGAGGGAAGGTGTTTGTTATTGGAGCAGGAGGTTTTCTGAGGCATGATGGCATGCCTGTGATGCCCTATTTGTAAGCGACTGAAAAAATATGGTTAACCATGGCGGTGATCCAAAGGGATTGTTGTAGAGTGAATTAATAATAATAATAATATTTATTGAGTTACATAAGTAAAAGCATGAGGCCAAAAAGTAACCTCAGGAAAGAAAAATGGGCCTACACAGCCCAAACACAATTGATGTGGATTTCTTCCTGTGCAAAATAAAGATTACATGCATACACAAATATAGCATAAAATACATTGGCAGATGAATAAGCAAGCTGATAAAAATCAGTTAAAAGAAAAGCGCTTACAAATGACTTGAATTGATATCAAGTGATTAATCAGCATACGGTATTCAACAGGTACGTTCCCATAGTTCTAGGGAAGGCAACAACAAATACAGAATTGAGGAAAGAATTAGTCCGTGCAAGCCAGTGCAGAAATCTATTTTCATTCACAACACTCGACCGAAAGAATCCATGAAAAGAGGTGGGGACACCATGCCGTTGCGAAGTCGGAAGGCAAAAATTGCAGCCTTGGAAACTGTAAACAAGTCTTAACTTTCATAAGGCCAAAAATCATGAAACCGATCAAAGATACGTAACCAAGTTTGACCATGATCGACCAAGGACCTTTCCGTACATTAGCCCCGAGGTTAATAAACTATTGCGTTTACAAATCTTTGCCTTTTATTGGGTTAGGCGCCATTTTTTCAGTGCCACAAAAAGGTGTCGTTTGGGCATATTATAAAGATATGGAAATATGGACTTATGATGAGTTTCATACCAATATCACCGCCTATTTAAAACTTTCTGCTGATAAGTGTGAGCAGATTGCTGTAAAACATTGGGGTAAAAAAGAAGTCTTGCATCCGCATGTTTGACCTATTTGCTGATCTTGAATATTGGTGTGAAAAAAGGAAGGGAAGATTAACCATGCTAAGATAAGGTATGTTTCCATTAGCTCAAATTTTACCATCATTGGACATAGTTGGACGCTGATAAGCTCATAATTGATTTTGCCCAAGGCGGCCCTGAATTGCCGTTAGGGTTTTAAAGTAAGAATTGGGGGAAAAAGGCATGTGTGTTGGTGACATATTAAGTAAGCATACGTGTTTGATTCTTTGTAGTTTCTGATCAGCGGTGTGTCTACGCGATGTTTTTACCCCACACAAAAAACGTGTCTCAGCTTCTTATGGGCTTAACTAACAAAAGCTATGTGCTCTTATTTTTTTACAAAATAAGCTATGACCTATGCGATATTTTATTTTTCATTTGCACCGTGGTGTTTTTAGAAATATGCAATATGCGCCACTCCAATGTACTCCTCTTCTGTATTCAAGGTGTAAAACACACTTTACACAATGAACAATATAGTCTATAGAGTCCATATAGTTCCACTTTACTTTTCTTATTTCATTTGTATGGTTCCATTGATTCCCAAATTTTAAGACACGCCTAAATAAAAATTTTAAAAATCCTTTAAAATGTAAAAAAAAAAAGTGCAAAAATTGCCGCTACCACATAGAGCTATGAGCTAAATCTAATTTTAAAAGCTATGCCTGAGGGAAGCTGAGACAAACTATTTTTTTGGCCTTAATTAAGAGTAGTGTGAACACAAGATTCACTCATCTTTGTTGAAATAAGCAATTTTGCAGTGTGTCTCTGATCTACCAAGACAACTTGATAAATCATGGTTTGTTTGTATTGTTCTGTTTATGTTCATTGTATGTTTTTTTTTCTTGCTTTCTTTTTCCACTTCATTTTGACTATTGGGCCATTTTTTTCCATTTTTGGATGGCTCCTGAGTTCCATCAGTCCCTCTAATTGAAGTTTTAATCAATTTTTGGTACTTGGAGATATGGGTTTGACCAGAGACCTTTCCTTAAAAGTACACTATAAATGATGTCCACTTCCAACTTACAAATTCTAGCAAATAAGGAAGTGAATTGGGCCTATGCTATGACCTAATGTTAATCCGCATGATTGTTTAAAGAGACATGAGGACATTTCCAGAAAGAAGCGCCCCCAATTTTTTTGAACCCGGGTTTTTTGCATATTTGGAATGCTTACCAATGTAGTAGATCACACCTGAAGTGAATAAGCCGAATACACCTTCTTTAAATAATAAGATGATTTAGTAATTTCTGTGGTGCACAACAGAAATTCAAAGTATGGTTTTCTATGGGGACGATTACGATAGCAGGCAAGTTCAAAACAAGGTATGCGGTTTTCTTTTGTACTTGTTTGTTCAATAAACCTTCCAAACGTTCTAGGTAGGTGGTCTACAAACGATTTAGTGCAATTTTAGAGAAATTTGTATCCTAAAAAATCCTCCTGTCACTTTAACACAAAATTTGGGACCCCAATTTAAGGGGGGAACTACCCAATCCTCAACCTCATCTTTCACATCATCACTGAAACCTGAGATTTTGGTATCATGAGAAACCTTGTATTGTTCTCATCTCATCTGCAAAAACTACTTGACCAACTTTGATGCTACAACAGTGTTTCCGAACCTGGTGGTTGCGACCCCTAAAAGGGTTCACGGGTGAATGAGAAAGGGGTGGTGAAGCTAACGTTTATACAATCTCAATTTTCATTTATAAAAATACAGCAAGTAAACTTGCGTCATCCCCCTGGCAAGATGGCAGTCTGGAACATGACCTCAGATGACCTTTGACCTTGGTGCATGACCTTTGACATCATCCACACATGAAGGAACCCCTATTGCACCTTAACCCCAAGTCTGGTTTAAATCGGACCTAAACTTTTCGAAGGAGACGCGAAAAACGAAAACCTAACCAAAACCTAACCAAACTGGAACACACACATGCACATACACATACATACAGATACATACATACATTCGCACCCTCGTAATATCCCCCACTGCTTTTCAAGCCAGGGGGATAAAAAGTTAAAAAGATTTTATAAAAGCAAAGGTGCTCCTGGTCAATTTACCAACGTTGTTTAAAACTGTCCTATAAGTGAGAAACATTAGATTGTTGATTTGGGTGCAATAGTAACAAGTGTGTGGAGAAAGTGTTAGAAAGTGTCGAGGTCCCCCGTGATAATCATTTAAAAATGGGGTTGGGGCAAAAAAGGTTGGGAAACCCTGTGCTACAAGCTAAAATATAGCTTGTTTATGGTTACCGTAGAATATTTTGCCACACATTAAATTGGTATAATTATATCAGAATGTTGGTGATGGCCCTTCCTACGAACAGACAAAAATATATCTTGTAATCGGGTGGGGCAATTTAAAGTCCACCTTAAAATTAAAAGAAGACACATGTATCAAAAGGTTTTGTAAATTTCTTCCTTTCCCAAAGATAAAATCTCTCAATATCCCAGGCTAACAAATATTCCTGACACTGCTAACATATAAATGATTTACCAATCAAACCCATAAGCGATTTTTATCCAGGTGTGATTTATTGGGGTTTCACAACCAAATGTCAGGCATTACCAAGAGAAAACATTTCCAATAATTTGGTGTTTGGACCATGTTACTTGAGGCCAATTATAACAGCAAAGACAGTGACATGATTTATTGCTGTCTTGGAGAAACAGCTCCTAAGTAGAACAAATGAAATGAAATGCACTAATCGGCCAACATAAAGGAGCATTAGGCTCACCCCCCTCTTATTTTTTTTCCCAAGTCAACAAAACACTAAATGACAATTACAACAGAAAACATTATAGAATGTTCCATTACATTCAAGGGAGAGGAGATTCAAATTAAAGAGGAGGGACAACAAGAACAGCATAATGTGTGCCAAATTTATTCAAGGTTATGATACTCCTAGCTAGGCGCACTAATATAAAATATAAATGCATTGCTTGAACCTAAGAATACAAAGCACAATTACATTTTTGTTTAAATTTTAATCTAAAAACACCTTCTAGTAACACCATCAAGCTTAAAATAAGGCAGGTCCTCTGCTCATTTTTGGGTGGGAAAATTTGGTGCGTGTCATAAAAATGTTTTTGGGGGGCCGCCATTTTGATTTGGTAAAACCGATTTTCATTTTTTTTATGTTATGTGGTAGTGGAACCCATTAATGTCCAGAATTTGGGTACTAAATTCCAATGGCAAAGTGGTTTTCAGAGGGGCGTCCACATGATTCCACCATACACCAATGGGAGTACACAAGGCCTTATACACTTAAGTGGTAGAGTAGGGTGTAAACCTAAAGAGAAGGGTATAAATCCCTACCGTACGAGTACGCGGTATAAATGAAAAAGGAGTAGGATTGATGTAAAGCCCAAAAGAATAGGATGTAAAGCCTTAAGAGTAGGGTGTTAATCCTGAAGGGTAGAGTGTAAACCCTAAGAATAAGATTGAGGGTTGACAAACAGAAGGACGTAACTCAGCACTGAAAGAAATATTCAAGAATTTCTTTAATTCTGCGGTTCATAATTAAAAAATGTTCTTTATTTACTTAAGTTTATAATGTTGCTTACAGTACCATATATGAGCTTTATGAGATGTTTACATTTTGAGTAATGAATAGATTTGCTTAGTAGCTTTGCTAATATTAAACATCACATTTCTCAAAAGCAGTATTACAGCAGAATTAAAGAAATTCTTTAATATTTCTTTCAGTGCTGAGTTACGTCCTTCTGTTTGTCAACCCTCGAGGTGTAAACACTCAAGTATAGATTACAAAATGCTAAAAATGTCTGTACTCTTAAGAGTTAGATGCAAACCCCAGTCTCAAACTGTTCTTACTGATCATCATTGCAAGTACACTGAATAATCAATCCAGAGACACGGATAAAACATTTCCAAAATATAATACGATCATTTCTCTAAGAAAATATTCTGACATTTTACAATCATCTTATCTACACCAAGTTGGGGGGTGGTAGAAAATACTCATCAAAATGTCAAATCCAAAAAGGGCAGTGCGTAACGGGCCTGCCGCTCTGAGGGGGCAAATTTCCCGGTCTTGGAAATTTTCCCTCTTAGGGGGTCCAAAGGCCAATTTTCCCGGTCAGAGGGCTGAAAAAACGGCGGAATTTAGCCTGATTTTTTCAAATTTTTTCCGGCCAAAAGTAGCCAGGGGGGGCAACCTGCCCCCCATTGCCCCCGCCGTCGCCCACTGCAAAAAGAGGGGCCAAAAAAAAAAAATAATAAAATTCAACTCGGAGAAGCTCCTCTGTTTCTAAGCGAAATATCGCTCCCTGTCAGATGTAAATGCCTGACTTTGAGAGTCAATGTTATTCATTGGAAGTCCTCCCTAGAGGATTGTTGGCATCACACTATGTACAATGTATAAAGTTCAAGTTTTCCATTAAGCCGTGCCAGCATGCCTGCGTATCCCCGGTGTATATTTAGCTGTTCTCTCTCCTGCATTTTACATAGAACTTCATGAATGAATGCTACTGTTAAGAGCAGTGAAACAAGTGGATGCTCTTTTTTAGTCCAAAATTCCTTCCACACACTCAACTTGACCTACCAAACGGACCAAGTAAACCAATTTCAAAGCAAAATGTTGGTTATACTACCGAGTTGTATTTTTCAAGTTTTCATACTTGCTGATAAAAATGATCAGATTATATTTCATTGACATGAGCACTTCTTTATACTGTTGAAAGATGACCAATCATATAATATACTTTCATATTTTTAAAATCTGCAGTTCCACATACATCAGACACCTTACGACCTGTTTAAATGACTTGTTAAAAGGTGCAACAAGAGATTTTGAGGCACCCAAATATTGTGTCTTCTTATTCAGTGGGTGGGGTTTAGTAAGCGAACACGCAATATCATTGGTTGTTGCCTATCTTATATGAGACGATATTAGATAGTGCGTCGTCGCGCAAGTGTTTACGCACGCGTGTATAAGGTTACGCAGTGTACGCAGCTAGTACGGGTTGGTTCATTTTTGACAGCGGGGAAATATTTTTGCCTTTTTAACTAATATTATTGAAATAAAAAATGTTTTCGTTGATTAAAACAACCAAAACTAAATAAGAATGAGAATAAAAGATAGGATTTGTTGTTTTGCTATCAATATCGTGTAATATTGGATGGGCAGTCCAATATTTTTAGCGTAGTGGATAACGCCGGCGCCGCATCACTACTCCAAAAATATTGGACTGCCCATCCAATATGACACGATATTAGATAGGCAAAACAACAAATCCTATCTTTTATTCCCTAAATATAGTAGCTTCATATAGATTAGACACTGAATAGATTTCTTAACCTTGTATTTGGCTACAGAAATGTCTTAAAAGGGAGGAAAAAATATGATTTTGATTTCCTTATATTTCAATATAAAACATAGGCTGAATTTTGTATTTGCTCCTATACGAAATTAGAAATTTCACAATTTTTGTACCAAAGAAACACTTCTCAGCTTAATCCTTTCAGCTGGAGATATATTTGGTGCATAGCTTTACATCCGGGCAAAAATCAGTACTTTCGATTTTTTTTTAGGGACACTTCATATGTGAAATCTCTCATTGCACCTTTAATAGGCCCTTACACACCTCTGGACAAATTCCTCTTATCAGTTTAACATTGTCCCTCAATGTGTGTGGGATCATAAACATATGAAATATGACATCAGGTGTAAAATTTATCGCTTGTAATTTATTATCAACATATTGGTAATCCTAGCCTGTTTAAAAGAAATGTTAAATGTATACTGGCAGTATCAGTACCAAGTCCCGGGGAAAAATCTGGAGGGGAAATTAAACAAATATGTGAGCAAAAATTGTCAGTTTTCGTCAGAAAGTGATAATTTGTACATTATTTTAAGGCTCCAGATGCCGTTTAAAAATTATTTTCTGGGGTGGGTAGTTTGATTCTGGGCAGGCAAATAAATCAGAGATGCAACTGAGTCTTTACAAAAATTTAAAGTCCTAGCCACAGGCAAACCAAAGGGATGGGGTTCCCGGCAGCAGTTCCCCCTTCAAGAAAATTTGACTTTTTAGGAGTTAAAATTCAGCTTTTCCTGCATTTCCAGTACTGCTTTGAGTGATTTAAATGCAGGGCTAAAACATTTCAAAACTTTTTTGATCATTGAAACAAAACCAAAAAGATTAGTTTTACAAATATTACTTGTATCCTTCACTGGCAAGTTTAACTTTTAAAGGTCCATGGTCCGATCACTAATAGCCTCGTCCCCAGCGACTCCAGATTTTACCGGAAGTGGTCCAAATTTTGGTATCAGAAGAAAGCTACTATTTTTCTCATTTACCCTGTGAAATCTCAGGGCCAAAGGATGTTTAGTTTGGATGATATGAGTGAAATGTGCCTCATTTTGGTCGACCAATATTAATTTTACACAGTACTCTATGGGGCTTACAAAACCACGCTTTTAGCTCTCACATCAAAATGGATTGAAAAAGTGGCACAAAACTTTACAGATGGGGTTTTGGAGTGAAGGCCAATCTATCAAGATGAAAACTTCATATCATTAAATCAGGCCATCAACCCTTTAATATTTTAAGCCATAAAAGTATCCAGATCAGTGTTAGTTAAAGACACTATCAGTGATTTGAAAAATATTTGAAATTTGCAGGAATAGCTTCAAAGTGAAGGATAAGTCTGTAGAATTCTCATAAGTTACCTTTTCCAGCTGTAGAATTGACAGAAAAGGAAGAAAACGGCAGTGTTCCAAGATACAATTCTCCATTCAATTACGTGTTGTAGTAAGTGTCCGTTCGGACAGTAATGACTAAAATCTCCGATTCTGTCCTTATTAGGTTGCTTCTGGTCTTATCATTTGCAGGGCATGTTAGGATACCTGTACTTGTTGCATACATGCAAAAATCTGATTTTTGATGATTTTTTCGATTTGCTGATTTAGCAAATCACTGATAGTGTCTTTAACAACAAGCACAAAATCTGGAAGGTTTATCTCACACCATTCACTGACCTCCATCGGTTGTTTTATGGATTAAGTTGAATAATATTTGCATTTCATCTTTTTCTTCCAACCATTTTCACTGATAATTTTCTGTTATGCACTTTTATATGGCTGCAAAGTTGTCAAACCTTTGTAAGAATTTGATTTGTTTTGAGTGAAATTGGTCCATCGTGGCTCGTTGTACAGTAGAAGTAAAATGTGTACTAAGGCCAAAAAAAAAAAAGTTTGTCTCAGAAGAAATGTGAAAAATTGCAATGCAAAATGCATTTTTTTTTTAGAAAAATGCTAATGCAAATTGTTTTTCTTTTTTTTGCATTTTTGAACCCCTTTTACTAATTTTTTCCATTTTTTTCTGATTTTTTTTATTTCAAATGAGTGAAAACCTATAAAAAAAATTATGCAGTCAAAGACAAATTTTAAACAAAATGCATGCGGTCTTCTGAGACAAACTTGTTTTTTTTCTTGGCCTGAAGTGGCCCATAGGACATTGTGTGTTAAATGTGGTCGATCACATTTGGAGACATTTTTGTTCATAACATCAAAAGGAAACATTTCGTGGGCCTAAATTTCACTGGGGTAATGTAATATGAGTAAAATATGAACTTTCTTCTGATACCATAAATCTCAATTTTGATGGCACAAAGTGGGGGACGAGCTCATCAATCGGATCAACACCTTTTAAAGTCAAGAATTCTACAATTTCAAAACAAAAACCACCATTATTTACACACAAATTGAAATCGCTCCTCAAACTATAAACACACATTTTCTGTACAGCCACTTCAGACTAGGGCTATTGTAAATTATGACGACAAACCATTATCAAATTAATACACATTATACTTTGTTTGTACACCTGATGTCTGAAGTACCAAGGTGATGGTGGTGCATATTTGTAATTTTGTATTTACATCAGCAATTTTTTATTGACAATTCCCTTACTATTTGCATTGCAATGTTCATGACTAGACAAGCAAGTATCATGTTTATTCTTTGCATGAGTGAATAGCACGAAAACATTTTAAATTTTAAATAAATAGCAAGTACTGTATTGGTGTGTCTTTGGGAGCACATTGGGGTTTTAATTCCATGTTTTTAATGAAAAAGGTAGCAAATATTTGGAAACTATGTTGGGGGTTCTCACCTTTATTTTGGATAGGTATGTGCCACCTGGATTTCAAAAATTGAAGCTCTGGAGCTGATTTGAGTCCCATAAAATGCCGGGGGTCTCCAAAGCTACTTTTTCCAAAAATTTGGAAAATAAGCTGCAACTTACCTCAATTTCCAGCTACTTTTTGAGGTATTTTGAAGGAAATTTGGTAGAACATGGGCTTTGGACATGAAAATTAGGGCCTCCGGAACTGAAATGGTCCTAAAATGAGGGTCACGGAAACTGAAGAGCATGAAAATGAGTGTCTTATGGATGGCACATAACTACCTCTCAGAACTCTAATGTACCCAGAGCATTTGTCAATTCACTGCTTTCACAGCAGCTGTGAGATGCTATGTAAAAGAGGCTGTTAACCCCCTTCCCCCCATTTTCAGCATCATTGTCACCCAAAGACCCCATATTTTTTTTTTAAATCTCATCCAAAACTCAGTATTTTTTAAAAATTTTACCACTTTAACACAAAGACCCTATTTTTGGTGTAAAGTTTGAAAATTTTCACCCAAAGACCTGGATATTTTAGAAAATTTTGTTAAAATTTCACCTCAAGACCTTTTTGGAAAAATTTGACACCCAAAAAACAAACTATTTCAAGTTGGTCATTTTGGCTGTCTCTCACCCAAACACCCCTAGTTTTTGAGTCATCTGTCACCGAATGCCCTGGTTTTGGAAGTGCCAGCCTTAGACCCAAATCTATTTCATATGTGAGTGCCGGAATAAGTGTCTGTCATATGAGCTGGCAACTGCAACTTAACATGCCACGATATTGAATAGGCAAACTAACACGCCATATCATTTATTCTCTATTTCAGCATCTCCAAGTCCCAGTTATTTATTATCAAGTGAATAAAATATGGTCATTTTGAAGCACTGCTATGTTTCTTCATGTAACATATGACATTTTCCATATATGCATTAAGACAATTTGTGTTTCCAATCTTTCAAAAGCAAGAGGCATATCACGAACTATTGTTTGCCTGACTTGGCAAGGATCTATTTCATGACCAAGATAATGATGAACATAGCAATCATGTTACATATTAGCCTAATTCCCACAACCCATCACCTACATCATAACAGAACCCTAGTCACGTTTTATCTTATACCGTGTGCTCCCATTCCCATCGTCATTAGTGTGCTCTCATTTCCATCATCATCAGGAAGGGTTGGACATGACAATGTGTCAGGAAAACAGTATGCACTAAATTGGTTGGGACATGTTGTTTTAGGTTACAGTAAATGTAATGGAGATTGGCTCTTTTATCATGATTAACTTTGTGCTTTTCATGATCCTAGCACCTCATTTTTTTTGGTTTTTAGTTCACTAGATATTGCAGAGAATGGATTATTTCAAATATTTCAGTTGATTCTGACAGTTCATTTTGATGTTATGAGCAAATGTTTGTATTACGCTGCCCAATAGGCCACTGTGTTGTAATTTGTCGGTTTACAGACAGAAAATACAAAATTACGAATTTCTTCAAGAGTGTATTGAATTTGCACACTAAAGATTAGGCACAAATAGTATACATAGGCCAACAGTTGACATAAAGATCTCAACTTTTGGAAGTAAATCGTAGAGACAAGACTGTGGATCACAAAATGCCCCTTTAATTTCAGTTTGGGATTTTACATTTTATGGGTGGGTGGGGACAATATGGGTAGCCTGTATGTGATTCAGATAATACATAGTGCTCTGTAAACCTTCTCTGTGTTTGTTGTGTTGGAGAGTGTGAGAATGTGTGCACGTTTTGTGTGCACATTTTGTGTGCATGTTTTGTGCGCGTGTGCATGTGTGTGTGCATCCGTGCACCTAAGTGCGTATATTTGAAGAGTGTGAGTGTGGGTGATTCTGCTTCTACTTTCTCAACAATAGTTTAAAGTACTTTTCTGCCAAATTTGTCAAAAATATTTCTCTCATTCCTTGTGTGTTTGTCAGTTTTCTGAAATGTTGAGTACACGGTTTGAGGGTGGTGGCGGCAGTAGAAGGGGTGGCAGACTTAAAGTAGCTTTGTAAATGGTATCAGCACAAAAAGTTCAAGACAATCCTTATTCAGTAAATTTGGTTATTTTTCACATCTTCCTGTATTTCATCTCATTAGCAGCAAAAGGCACTGCAGATGTAAGCAAGCCACTTAAGCCTTTTATATATAATTAAACCAACATTAAGCTCAGCTCAAGTGAGGTCAGGTCAGGTTCCCTTTTGAAGGCCTGCTACTAGTATCCTGGTAACCAGTACTACCAGAGAAGATACCAGTAGCTTCCCACAATGCATTGCTTTCCATTGGAAGTTTTGTACAGGTTGCCATGTGGATCGTTAGAGATGAAACGCTCTTAAAATGCAAGTTTGGGATCAGTATTGTCAATTTAGCCTTGTTTCATCACTAAACACCCAATCAGTAACGTACAAAAATTTCCATTGGCAGCAATGCATTGTGGGAAGCTATTGAAATCTTCTCTTAGTATAACTGTCCCAGGGCTGGGCTGTCGGCGGCTAAACCGTCACCCCCATTGAATTTCTAAGGAAATCTGATGCGGAGGGTAGCTGGTTACCCTGGTAAAATGAAAAAGAAGATCTACCTACAAGGGCATCGGCTCCGGAGAGCTAATGGCGACCATCCAGCACATGCTGCCTTGCATGATGGGCGTGGTTGCCCAAAGGCTAGGCCCAACGCAGAAAACTGTCAATTATCTTTTCCTCCAATAAATCCTCACACAGCAGTATTGCCGAGTGTGAGGTGTATCCGGCCACCCCGTTAGCAGGGACAAAACCGGATTTAAAACTTTGGTTTAACTAACACTAACTAAACCGACGTTGAGCTCAAAAGGACGCTCAGCAGTTAGCTTTTTGTAATTCTGCAACAAACCGCTACCATCGTCTGTGACTCAGGTTGACTCCTTTCACAAGATACAATTTTATTGGTTACTCAGAGAAGATCCCATGTTATATCAAGTAATGAGCCAATCAGAGATACTGTAAGAAAAGTTAGTATTGTTCAGGGGTAAAGTTTTTTTTTTTTGACAGTTCACGACAAGGTAGCTAATCACACTACAGATGGTTCAATGTTTATTAAACCTATTGAAATTGTATCAACTTCTGTAAAGAAGAGCTTTCATTCCCAACATGATATCAATCATATCAAATGATCTTGAACCTCATATCAATAAGTAGGTTGTTCATTTGGCTCTCATAACTCAATTTGATCTTATGAGACATCAAATTTGCTCCAGGAGCAATTATGAATCCTGCAATTACATGTATATGTAACCATGTTTCACAAAAGTGGGTCAATTGATCTATCTACTTAAAGGCCCTGGAGGGGGTTGGACACATAATACCACTACTTGTTGTCATCACCGACCAGACAGCAGTGCTTGTTGCAGATTCTAAAGTTGCACATTGAAATGTTGCTAAAGGTACAACCATACTAGCCACATAGAAGACTGCTTGTGACCCAACCTCTTCCCAACTACACAAGACCACATTTTTATTTTTTTTTAGAAATCGGCTAGTCTTGTTCAAACTTGCAAAATTTACAATTTTTATCCCGAACAGGGATGATAAGCCTGTCATTTTCCCCACCTTCAACAAGACAAGAGATGCTGAATCGCCTAGCAGTATGTAGGTGACAGCATCATGAAAATCAACAAGATCAAGCATGATTAAAGGTGCAACGAGAGATTTCAAATAACAGGTGCCCCTTAAAAATCTGAAAATTCTAATTTTTGCACTGGTGTAAAGATTTCTCTTAAAAATATCCCCATCTGAAAGGATTAACCTGAGAACTGTTTCTTTGGTACAAATATTGCAAAATATATAATTCCTAAAGGAGCAAATAGGAAATTCAGCCTGTTTTATATTGAAATATTAGTATAGACAAATCGCCTTTTGTTTTCATATTATGTCATTTCTGTAGCCAAATAAATGGTAGGGAATCTATTGCACGTCTAATCTATACAAAATCACTACATATCACAGAAAATATGGATGACCTGAAATCTCTCGTTGCACCTTTAATTGATGAGGTCACTTGCTCAGTCCCTGATCAGTCGCCGACCTTGACACGATGGCACAAGTCATGACATGTTGCTGTCAAGGCTGCTCACAGATTGGTCACCGAGTTGTTAATGCCACGTAGGAACGCTGATTTAACATGTCCAGTTGGCTTGCACCTTCTCTCCCATTTGGAGCAGACTCATTGGCGACCACTTTCCAACTGCACACAACCACTCATGATGTGCATGTGCGCCAACTCATCGGCTACCGCTTCCCCCTGCTCGTATCCATGCTGACCTTCCCAATTAAAAAAAAAATGCCACTTTTTTTAGGCTGCGAGAATAATCAGGTTTTTCAAATTTGCCACGTGCTCCCAACCACACAAGACTGCAGATTAGACTGCACATCATAGTTCCAGACCTTGCTAAAACTACACATGAAAAAATAAAAACTTCTCACGATTTTCGAAAAATGGCCAATCAACACCAGTCTTGAGCTGAGTCCTGGAATTGGTTTTCTAGCAAATAATCGGCTATGTGACTGAGCCTTAAGACAATAATAGTGTATTGGGCTATTGATGCAAATGATGCATCAGATTGTGCACAATTTAAGGTTCTCTTTCACAGCTGTTTGACACCATGCAAATTGTCTATTTTATTTATTTATTTTTTTTTTAAAAAGGGGCCATGGCCCCATCGCAAATCGCCTCATTCCCAGAATCCCAGATTTTACCGTAAGTGGTCAATATTTGGTATCAGAAACTACTATTTTTCTCATTCACCCTGTGAAATCTTAGGGCTAAAGGATGTTTGGTTTGGAAATTCCAAAGACAGTCTATCCATAATCACCAACAACAGATGGCATCCTTCACAAAAACTCTGCCCCGTAATCCCACCGTTGTCTCAGAAGCAGGTCAAGTCCAGGCCTGACTGACACACTTCCATCCATCAAATGATAAAAGCCTGCAGACAGACTGATGCTCAAGACGTATCAGTAGTGTCAGTCCCAGGGAAACCAATCTCATCAGTAGGAGAAACGCAAGCCCAATGTTTATTATTGAAATGATTAAATGTTGTCCAAGTATGCTAATCACGTAAACCGTGCCATTTGCGATCAGGTTTAATTGAAATACAAGAGCTCGCCTGCGTATCAAAATAAGTAATGTTAGACGGGAGAGACGATAGGCCTAGCACATACTCACATGGCGAACATATTGAAAACCAGTTGCGAGAGTGCTGCGTCCAATTCTGACCTAGATTTTTGGGTAATTGGATATAAGTTGTCAAGTATTTCCTGAAATAAAATGTTTTGTCGATTGTGTGTTCCAAATCATTTGTAAGGGATCGAGTTCAAATGCTAATGAAACATTTCAAACATAAACATTTTAAACTCTGAAACTTTAGCATCACAGAGAGGGTGCAGCATTTTACAAACTGTTAAGTTCAGATTAGCCTTTGGTCTATGCAAAATCTCATCTACTGGTTTTAATTCTGCTAATTATTAAAAATACATCGGTCCTCGGATCGCTTGTGTCGCCTGCCGTCGCGGTTAGGAAATGATAGGCCTAACATGACCTTTGACCTTGATATCTGACCTTGGACCTCATAAACAAATGAGGGTTTGCATGTAAACCCCATAAACCAATAGCGGAGCGGCCGAGCCTTGAAAAGTGCTCTAGTTTTCGAGTTACCCCTCCCCACCGTACAACATAACACAACCACCTTTATTTGAAGGATAAATAAATAAGATTTAAGAAAATGATGGTTGTGGTTGAAATATTTGGTGGCAGGGATGATTTCTATGCCGAAAAATGAAATTTGGGCTTCAAGTTAAGCGAAATTATTATTTTTTATTTTTTTTTTTTAAGGTAAAAATATTACAATCTTATTTTTATGGTATCCTTTTTGTTATTGATATAGGTTTTATACATTGCATAAAGGGTTCAGGTAATACTCATTGTGGTGACATGTGATAAAAAGGATGCTTTTTTAGGAAAAAGGGTGATTTTGGGGCTAAAATTCTAGACCATTTATATATTGTATAAAACAGAATCTATAATATAAATGTCAAAGATTGGTAGATGCATGATGATTAAAATTTTTTTTGCTAAGAAATTAATAAATCTTGATATTCTTAAGTTTTTAGCTCAAAAACGTGATTTTTTTACCCAAAAAACACCCCTGCCACCAAAGTTTTTGACCACAACCATCATTTTTTAAAATTATTTATTACTATCTTTCGAATAGAAGTGGTTGCGTTTTGTTGTACCGAGGGGAGGGGTTGTCGACAATTTTGCAGTCCAAACCGCTCCACTACAAGTTTTAGACTGGTTCCATTTTTCAAAAAGCAACTAGTCAAAGGCATTTTTGAGTAAAAGCAATTGAAACAGTGTTTCTATATGGAAATTTTATGCCGATTCCAAATCTTCCGGTCCCCAAATCTAATTTTTAGGGGAAGTGTGCCTAATTTGCATAAATTCAAAATGGCCGCCATTTTAACATTTTTTTGTACATAACTCAAGATTTAAGGCTTGTAAAGACTTCATTCTTGTGTCTATACATATGTTTTCAGGGTCAGAGAACACAACTAGACCACCAGATAAGGTATTATGCCATATATTGACAATTGATTTGCATAAATTTAAAACGGCGGCCATTTTGAATTTTTATGCAAATTAACTGTCAACATGACCTAATGCTACAATACAAGGTCATACACCATGAGTTGGGAGCAAAGTGTGTTACATGCTTGAAACTACCAAATATTACACATTTTCACACTTAAATCAGAGTAAGTCATCAATTTTTTTTGAGATAGCTATAAAACTATATATTGTTGTAAAGCTAAAAATGTAAGGAAGACAAATATGCAACTTGTATGTGCATATATAGGGTGTCACAAGTGTCATATAAGGTGGAAAAGTGAAATTTGATGTAAAAAGTACAACATTTTGTGGCAGTCTAATTTGTTACCTTCAATTAACATCATAGCTTAAACTGTTGTATGAGTCAAAATGAATGCCACATAAATAACAAACAAAATGAGATGTTATTTATCTTAATACATGGCAGGGTTACAAAGATATAAAACAAAAAAAAAAAAATGCAAAAGCCCCGAATATCAAAAATCCCAAGACTTTAACACTTGCCTCATCCGTAGGCACCTCATCCATAGGCACCACCCTCTCTGACCCCGACTGACTTAAAGTTACGACAACTCAAAAAGTAAAGATAGCACAAAATTGAATCTGCTACCATATCAAAGCTAGATAAATTCCCTTTAAAATGAAATATAAATTAGCTGAATACCTAACCTGGTTCTTATGATACAATAAAAAATGTTTAAAAATATTTGTGAAAGGTAACGCCACCCTCATTTTGTATACCCCAACTCTTGGCGCATGACCATAACTAATGATCTAATTATATTCCTTAACCCTGGAAACATTTGTATAGACACAAGAATGAAGTACAAGCCTTAAATCTTGAGTTATGTACAAAAATGTCAAAATGGCAGCCCATTTTGATTTTTATGCAAATTAACTGTTAAGTTGACCTAATGCTATTAACTAATGATCTAATTATATTCCTTAACCCTGGAAACATTTGTATAGACACAAGAATGAAGTCATTACAAGCCTTAAATCTTGAGTTATGTACAAACAAACGTTAAAATGGCGGCCATTTTGAATTTATGCTACTTAGGCACGTTTCCTCTCAAAATTCAGCTTGGGGACCAGAAAATTTGGAATTAGCATAAAATTTTCATCTAAAAACACTAACCCAATTGCTTTTACTCAAAAATGCCTTCGTCATGTTGAAGGAAGCACTTTTTTGAGAAATGGAACCAGTCTATTTGGTTCCAATTGAACTTCAACTTGAGGTAAATTTTACATTTTCAGCTATTTTACAACTTGACCTCAAATGACCTTTGACCTCGGATGCGACCTTTGACCTCGGTATGCGACCTTTGTCCTCGGTATGCGACCTTTGACCTCGGTATGTGACCTTTGACCTCGGTATGCGACCTTTGTCCTCGGTATGCGACCTTTGACCTCGGTATGTGACCTTTGACCTCATCAACAAATCAGGGATCCCATGTTGCACCTATGATTCAATTTTGGTTCCAAATGATCTTAAACTTTTCAAATGAGGTCAATTTTACATTTTCAGCTATTTTACAACTTGACCTCAAATGACCTTTGACCTTGGTATGTGACCTCTGACCTCATCAACAAATGGGGCCTCATCAACAAATGGGGGATGCCAAGATGACCCAAGTTTGGTATAAATCCATCAAAGTATGAATATATTACAGGCAAATGTTAACCCTTTTTCACAACAACAGACATCAACAACAACAGACAACAACAGCAGACATCAACTACAACAACAACAAACATCAACAGTGGACAAAGTGATCGATATGTGTCTTCCTGCCTTTGGGCAGGCGACACAAAAATTACCCCCCTGAGGACTAGCCTTGTTCAAGGCAGTCTGAATCTGAATTATATCGCCAGCGAACTACCATAAAGCAACAGTATTTTTGACCAAACGGATTGTGACACTGACCAGTTGAAATCATAGCCATAGCTAAATTTGTATCCGGGTTCCAACACAGGTGTCTGCGCTTTAGCTAGCCAGCTTGGTCAGAGAGCCTTGTTCAGATTGTACTGCCGTTTTTTTTGCATTTCAAGAAAAAATTCTGTGATTGCAAAAATTTCTCCGGGGGGGGGGGTTGCTTTTCCATATATGGGCGTTTATTCGAATATATGTGGCCAATCAATGAAGCTCTCTTCCTTACTGACATGTACAGGCGACATTGTTGTCCAATGAGCACGAGCTATTGTGTATCATTTGTACTGTTGGGAAAATATCATTGATGAACTGTGACACTTCTTTTAATTATGGACCTTATAAAAATAAGTATCCGCAATCATAATGACACTATTGTATGCATTAATTATTATTGCCATTGTAAATGATTTTATATAATAACACTGCTTTATTGTGATTTTTGTGTCGTCTGCAAGAATTGCAGAAGGTACATAGGGATTACTCTGGTCTTATGTCTGTGTATCTGTGTGTCTGCGTGTCAAAACGTTAACCCCTTTGGTAACAATCTTTGGTACTTGTCAGAAGAAACATAAAATAATAGGTACCCAGGGTTTTATTTCAGGGGGCCTTTGCACTAAAAAACTGTACTGGAAATGCAAATTGAAGGTGTCCGAGATCCTCTGTCAGTGATTTACAACTATGCCTGGCAGTGTTCATCTTTCAGCGAAGTAATAAATAATAACTTGTCAACTGAAATCAATAGGGTTGGGTTATAATTTAAATGGCTGCTGCATGTTATGAAGTGGTGATAGCCGACGGCCCTTGTTCCGAGTTTAATATGACAAATACCCTTCTGCTAAAGTGCCAGGGGGGTAAATACAACGCAAAAGCGAAAACACTATTTTTTTTTTTTTAATATATGGTTGGGTTTAGTAAATGTCACACCAAAGTTTGCTAAATTTAAAATCACATCAACATCAGCTTAGTTTATAAATGTTGCAGTGATAGAATTGATGGTGAGATTTTGTCTATTTGTACAATTCACAACTATATGTCACTGTTTTGCTCTCTTGCTGCTTTAAGACCAATATGCTACTACTCTCAAGCAAGAGACTTTCCATAACAAGTTGAACCCAATCTAGCTAAATCTAGCGATGTATACTAAATTACTAATCTCTCACTTATGTGATCACTGATGAGACCATAATAGCTACGGCCTACGGTTGGTCGGTCGCCCGCCCGCCCGCAAATTCACTCACTCACTCCTCCCCTCCCTCTTTCTCCCCTCTCTCTCTCTCCCACCCCCTGCCTGGGCAAAATAACACAAACGGACTCCCTGCCATCGAGTGTATCTAGCGCCCCGCCCGCCCGCCCTCTTCACTCACTCACTCACCCACCCACCCACCCACTCACTCCTCCCCTCCCTCTTTCTCCCCTCTCTCTCTCTCCCACCCCCTCCCCTGCCTGCTTGCCGCCCTGCCTTCCTTCCTCTTCTGCCATCCTCATCTTCTCTTTCCTGATCTTGGTTACAATTTTTTTTGCCCATCTATTAGCATTTCTACAATATGACCTGCCCATCGCCACTGACTTATCCTCCTTGATCTTTATTAGGACATGTGACTTTGCAATTTACTGTGTATCTATGCACAATATCTTCTTTGGTTAAAATACCTCCTCTCTTAAAAGGCAGCTATTTCCATTAAAACTTTTGTTAACATTTAACTGAGGAGCTAATCAGCCATTCAATGTTGACCTATTTACATTAGCAACAGACTGAATTAGTTCCGTATTTCCAAAAGAGTAGAATTAATTACTCTAAAATTGATTGCAAATTGATTGACACCCACTTCTGCAAGATCGACATCTAAAATTGGTCAATAAAAATGCATGCAATCAGGTACAAACAAGCACAGTCTTAAGGAAAGGGATTCTCCCGCTCGCATTTTGTTAACCGTTGCAGGAGCCTGGAATTGGTATTCATGGTGAAGAGACATGCATGCTGTGCTATCACATTGTAGGTCAAGATAGCAGGTTTGTTTAGTAACCATAACTGGGTTATGCAGACTTAACTGGGGCTTCTGGTTACAGGGTGGCCGATGTGTTTTGCTTTCCAGCTACACTTAAAGAGAAACAAGAGCAATTCAAGAGATAATGCACCTGATTTTTTGTCCAAAGCAGGCATTTTGCACATTTAGAGTAACATCTGAAGTGAATAAGCCGGAAAATACAAACAAAATGATGACCATATGGGGATGTGCATCCACTGGAGATGGGACACATCTCCCGGCACATCTAGACCTTTGATTCCAGGAATGGGTGCCAAGTTATAGTTTTCAATGGTACTCTTATATTTCCTTTCCTAGATCATACCAGTGACCAAGTTGCTTTTCAAGAGAGAGTGATAACTTCTCGTTGACTTAATTTGTCAAATTATCACATACATACTCCAGCCTCACCCTGTACCTAGACCATGAGTGGAAAAACACATAAATGATCTGTGTATGTAAGAATGAAGTGCTGATGAACAAAATAATAAAGGCCAGATCATGACACAGTTCTACTATCTTAATAGGTTTGCCTTTGTTTCCAATCGCCTCTCGGGACCCCCCCGTGATTTACCCGCAAAAAGTAGATAAACTTTGATATCAGATGAAAAGCTGTATTTTTCATTATTGTCCTGAAATTTCAGCTTCCCAATCCACTTCATTGCAAGATATAAGCCAAAAACTGACATTTTAATGGTTAACCATCAAAAGTGAATAGGGTCTTGTAATATGCATTATTGCTTCTATTATCAAAACCGCAAGTTCGTTTCCCACGATACTTGATATTAAGGGTATGCAGGTGCCAGGCTCTCATATCAAATAGAGAACACGATACACATAAATCAGAACACCCCACCTTTAATTTGCCATTATTACCCACATCTGTGTGGTGATGGCTTATTCCCAGAGTGACACCACAGAATATGTTATCGGTTTCATATGTTACCTAACATTAGTATATCTTTCTGATCAGTATTGAATGTAATACATATTTTGAATTATATACATAACCAGTACCCTTTCAACTTCTTTACTGCACAATGGAAGTGGAAGGGGACCAAAATCACAAAGAAATATTAACAAAGGTAATCAACATATTAGCTCCTCTCTGTCACCATTGAAACAAATTATCATAATATAACTAGGTTAGGCCGGTTCCGGTTTCTCTATCACCTGTGTTTCGCGAGCACCCACCTGTGTTTTTTCGCGATTCCTGGGTTAGCGATCCACCGTGGGTGTTCGTGATCACTCACCTGGGTTTCGCGATCACCTGGCATGAATGACACCAGGTTTCGCGGTGCCTTTACCTGGAATGACCTCGTCATGACCTTTACAATTTTGGGCCACCAAGTTTTGTCTGGATGACACCAAAGTTTACCCAAGTTTGACCGCATGTACCTAATGACCCTGATGACCGTGTGACCTTTAAGATTGCTGTCATCAACACCAACCCCACCTCAATTGCCATGCCTACACGCACATTTACTCCCTTTGACCTCCTTTGACCCTTGAATGTACCCCTAATGACCTTGTCATGACCTTCAAACTTGTGGCATCACCATTCGACCCCACCCTCCAAGTTCATTTCCATACCCCGTTTACCGTCTTTGACCTTGAATGACCCCTTATGACCTTGTCGGACCTCAAAATTTTTTGCATCAAACAATTGACCCCAATCCTCCCGTTTCATGTCCATACAACCTTTACCGCATCATTTGACCTTGAATGACTCTGTTTGACCTGTTTGTGACCTTTCAAAATTTCAAGCATCAACAATCGAACCCCGCCCTCCCATCAATGTCGTCTGGATACACCAACGTTAACCCATTTGACCACCCCCTCATTTGGACTTGATGACCCTGATACGCTTTAATCCACTAACCATACCACCATCTGTCTTCGGACGGTCAAGAGCACCCAATTTTCCAGGAACTTGCGACCCCCGGCTCTCCGAGAATCAACGTTAAACCTCATTTGACCTTTGAATAACCCGGGATGACCTTTTGTGACCTTTCACATTTTTCGACATCAAAAATCGAACCCCACCATCCAATTTCATGCGCATACACCAATGTTTACCCCATTTGACCCTTTTTTGACCTGGAATGACCTCCGATGACCTTTGAATCGCACTAACCAATACAATTACTTGGTCTTTCGTAAGGTCAACGGGGCCACCCCACCCACCAAGTTTCAGGAACGTGTGACCCTCTGTCTCCGAGCAAAATAGGCGCGTCGATTTGACCTCTTGACCTTGACTGAACCTCATATACCTTTGATCCCGAACACCCATAACCAACTAACTACAACTGATCGGTCTTCGTGTCAAGGGGCCACCCGCCCACCAAGTTTCAGGACCGTGCCTAACCTCGTTCTCCGAGAAAATAGACTTCGGTTCGACACGACAGATAGACAGCACAGACAGACAGATAAACAACAGACCACCGGTATTTAATATATAGATATATATATTAAAATACAAGAGATCAAAATCATCAGAGGTTTAATTTCACACTTGTTGTAAATTATAACCTTTTTTGTCTGTTTCCTTCATTGTTGTTTTAAGAGGACTATTTTCTTTCCTTTATCAATCATAGCGTATTCCATTTCAAATAAAAGTCTGTGATAATAACAATTTATGAATAATACCAGTATAATGTACATAAATTTGTTTGTTTTGTTTGTGTTCGTCTAAATCATTATCACAATATCACTCATCCCCTAATCACACAACACTGTTAGACCCCATGCATATCGCCTCTTTTAGTTTTAGAGCAATTTTTTTGCAGTGGTGCAACACAATTTTGAAACAACTGATATAATTAGGGGCATGCAAAACATTACATCTTGAAAAATCAGAAAAATCCATCGCAGGAATCTTGCCATATAAACTTGCAAAGGTAAACAAGAAACATTTTGGTGCTGGGCACCATTGTATGCCCCGCGCAATGGCAGACATTATTAAAAAAAACATCCAAAATACCAGAATTGTGAGAGATAAATACCATAGTTTTCCCAACAAAAAATCTTACTTGTGCACATGTGTAGGTGACTTTTACCGAAAAACTGAATATGTATAAATATTGGTATCGTAAGTGTTGATTCAAGTTCACTCAATAGTCGAGACCCGCTAACTGATGTCAGCTGCCAAGAAATTGCAAATTTCTGAATATGCATGATAAAGTACCCCTGAGTATACAGTATTAACCGTGCACTGTTGGCAGTTCGCCTTAACTGGCCTCATATTGCCCCACTTAAACACATGGAAATGAATTGTACAGCTCCCAATAAATTTGTAATAAACACTGAAATACAGTCTATCTTCCCACTGTATCATCATTTTACGTTCACAAAAACTATCTTGTGTTTGCTTAATCTTTATGTCATTTTCCTCACCCCATAGTAATGTTAGCAGTTCCTACGGTTTCAGCATTTTCAATTGTCATGAAAAATTGTTATGACAAGGTCTCTCCATGCTTCAATACAGCAAACTCCATGCCTGTCAAGTTATTCAACATCCATAGCCCCGCGCTTCTTCTTCCGCGCGGGCAAGGATTTTGTATGTTATAGCACCACTCTAATATGCTTATTCTCCAATACGAGAACCGACATGTTAAACTAGTTCTTGATGAAAATCATATTTGCCATAAGGAATTTTGGAAAATTTACACAGGAGGAAGTTAGTGACTAATAATCAAATAGTTTTGTCAAATTGTCGCCATTTGATCTTTTGTTTATTCTGTTTTTTTTTTTCATAATAAATGAGACTTTCAACATTGTGAAACAAAGGTATAACTTATTATAGTAGACAGAAATTGCAATCGTATGTCAATCTATAGTTGAACCCTGATTGACAAGCATTAGTTTGGGGAAATAATCCCTAATTCTGTCCCTCATCTATAGCAGTTCTTGCATTTTAAAGAGGATCCATAGGCTGGTTGCTAGTCATAGATCCCTCTTGTTAAAGGCACCAGCACATCAATTTTTTTGGTTTTTTGGTCGTCATAAAAAAAGTTGAGTTTTGAAAGCAGAGAACTGCCTGCCAAAGTAAGCCACTCACAAGTTCAGAATAATGATGAACTGATCTCCATGAACCTATCCTATGCATGCCATGACAGTGAAGTACAATGAACAGAGAAAGTTAGCAAAATAGGTAAAGTTTTATAGATAAATAGCTAACATCTAAAGTGATTTCAAAAAGCCAGGACATGGCCCCCATTCACTGGCTATTTAGTCTCATCTCAGCGGGTGAATTGTGCCAATCCCACATGCACCCCAGGTTTTGGAAAATTTCATCACCTCATAGGGGATGTAATTCCCACAAAAATTCTAACACATAAACCCTTGACTTTTGCGCCCATTTTAACTCACAAAGCGTCAGTACTTGGGAAATTTTTTATAACGATCATAAATGTCTTGTGGTTTCTTAAACTTCTGCAACACTTTTCATCCCTAAATTGGTTTAATAATAGTATACTACAATATGGACCAGGGCATTGCATTAGGGGGATTGTTCAAACACCCTCTGGTCTTATGCTGGACTGTCCCAATGTTCCCTGGTAGGGACCACCACCACTTTTCTGATAAGCAGGCCTTATAGGACTATTTTTTAATCCCTTCAGTGCTTCGGATCATAACAATACAGGGTATATTTCTTTTCTTTGTGAGCCTTGGAATAGTGAATAAGAGGCATCACTGCAACTAGATTGGTGTAGAGGGCTTCCTTCAATTCCTAGTTTTTAACACAGAGTAAAGCCTGAAAGGCCTGACAAAGTGTGTGAATTATGGCTAAATTGCGGAAAGTTGGATTAACAGAGGCCGGAATTCAGAATTGCCTGAAAATTACATCCCTGTAGTAAAGGTCACATTCCAAGTTAGAGAAATGGGCTATAAGAGCCTGACTGCATGAAGATTTGCAATCCCCCAGGATTGCCAACTAGATAATAACCAGAGACAAATAATCAAATTATCAATACGGGTGTTGATATAGGTCCCTTTAACTTCCTTTCCTCTGGGGTTGAGGCCACGAGGGAATGCCGAACTTTGACACAGATAACATATTATCTGGAGCCTAGGCTCATTGATATAAGCCATTTTACTGGGGTTTCAAAGCAATAAAGGTTCAGGATATGCAAGGTAGGCAAACTGTAAGGGATCAAATATTTATTCTGATAATATCTAGTTAACTTCAGGAGAATATCAAGCGTGTTTTATTACCCCAGCAGCATATAACCGTTTGAAAGCAAGGCAGTTAACACCCAATGAGGGCGATTCATGTTGATGTGTGCAACGAAAACCCAATAATGTTGACCTCAATTCCAAATTTGGACTCAAAAAGTCTAATGAGTCAATCGTAATGCACTCTGGTTCTCTGGCAAACAACTCCATATCGCTCTGCTGCAATTATATCTCACGTTTTTAAAGAGGTAAACTTTGAAACAAAATTGCAAAGCAGCATAGGAATTGGTGAGATTATTTTAAAATTTGGGGGGGGGGCCCTAACCATTTTCCTACCAAGTCGTGCCTATTTCTGGGCAGTGGCAGTGACAGACTTTTTTTTGGGGCGGAATGGGTGGACAGAAGTGAAATTTGGGGGGAAAGGGGGATTTTTTTTTTTGGAGGCAGGGCGGAAATATCCAAAAATTGACATCTTAAAACCAATTTTGGCCAAATTTTCTAATTTTTTGCCCAAATCTTGGTCATTTTTTTCTTCTGATGAGGTGTGTACTTTTCCCCATTCCCCCTCTGGAGGAGCCACCATTGCTTTTGGGTCTAACTGTCCTATGCACTCATGCAGCACTGTGAACATTTTGTTTTTTTTGTGTTTAAAGTTTTGTTCTCGCCACTATTAACCTCACTTTAAAAGAATGATGATAACAATGATAGTGCTGCAGCTGTTTGAAAGTCATAAAGCCAGAGTAAAAACCAAAAAATCTCAATAGCGACAGAGTTTGACAACCGAATGGTTTAGTTATTCCACTTGCTAATCCTGTACAATTTTACAAATTACATTGTGACAAATGTCCTGCATGCAGATATCATAATTTCACAACCCTAACAAGGTTAAGTTTGATTACACAGTGAATAGACTATAGGGAATTTGTCTTGGTCTGGTTGTTACCTATGGGGCATAGCCTGTTAGTAATGCTCAAATGGGAGAGCAGAATGTGTCAGGTAACCAACTGGGACTGGATACCACATCAGGTGAACACAAGAAATTGTGTACTGTAAAAGTGATAATTTTCGTGTGTGTAATTTTTCGCGTTTCAGCGATTTTTAACATTTTTGCTTGTTTTTAAATTCGCTCTTTTTAGCTGTCCTACATAGACCTACACACAAAATAAACATTTTCGCGGGTTTTTAATTTCGCGCTAGCTCAGAAGCGCGCGAAAAGCGTGAAAATTAATGTAGCGCGAAAATTTCCACTTTTACAGTAACTTACAGGGAGTCATGCCTGTCATGTGGAATTCTGCAAGCATGTTAAAAGGGATTAGCAGCGATTTGCTAATCTGAAACATCGAAAAAATCATCAAAATTCATATTTTATATTTTTGTTACTGCCATGGATATGCGAACATAACCTGCAAATGGTTGGCTTGAAGTCCGTGCATTAAAGACAAGGCAGTACTTTTTATCCGATTCTGTAATTTCTATACGTGCGTATCAAAATTCAGACTTGAGATAAAAAAAGCCTATCCCGGTGAATATCTCAGATTTTCAGCGTGATATTGTGCACCATGATCAATACAGTTTGACCTCAAACACAAACATTATTGACCTTTGTTCATTCTGTACTGGTGCAAACAACAATCAGCTGTTTAGTGCAGATTTTGAGATGCCGTCGCTGTATGTCTATTTGCGGGAGACAGTATGACAAATTTCCTCAAATACTTCTTTTTTTCACTATTTAGTGGATTGTTTCTACATCAAAGCAGTTACGTGGAATTGTACACACTCATTCCTGATTTATAAGTTTAAAACGTGCATTTCCACATTTTTTTATTCTCTCGCATTATCGCTGCTAATCCCCTTTAAGTGGTAATTTCAAACTATTCTCTTTAGTCCATTTCTTTACCTCCGTGCAAGGATGTCATAACCTTGACGCAGCTTTTACGCATGCGTCTCTGTGTGCATGTGTAAATATGACGTCGCTTTAAGCCAGCGCATGGTTTACTGGTGTTACCATCAAATCTCGCGCTGACCTCACTTCACAGTGGTAGGGAAAAAATCTAGCTTCATTCCCATTTCTACCCTGAATACCCCGCATAACCTATTCCAACCAGGGCTATATCAGAGTCCAATGTGAGTTGGAAAAAAAAAATCTGAAAATGCGAACGGAGGGCGCGAAGCGACCGGAGTATGCCCCTAACGGCCGGGGGTGCAGGGGCCCCGCCTTAGGGCCCCTTGTGGGTTTTCCAGGGCAACGCCCCGGTGGGGGTCGAGGGGGCAAAGCCCCTCGAAGCCAGAGGGTTTCTCACATTCATAGCTACAGGAAATACAGTTCTGAGAGTAAAATATCATTCCAAAAGAGTTAAATTAATGTAAAATTGACAATGGGGCTAAAGCCGTAGTTCTGTGACTCCAAATCATCTCACTATAATTCTGGCTGTTTTGACAAATTAACTTCAGGTATTAAAAGGCCTAACATAAGATTATTGATACAAGACACGCTTTGGGCTTTCCTTTGGCAGTTCATCCTTGGCAGCAGTGTAGCTCTACGGCAGTTGCAACCATGCAATCAGCCTTCAAATTGCAGCAATGGATCAAAAATTTGAAGACTTCCGTCACTTACCACTGTTTACAACTACCCAATTAGTTGTCTTCATATGTAACTGCAAAGTTTCGCCGTTATCTCTTTGATAACGTTATTGAAAACGTGCCCTTTACTTCTTGATGTCTTGTAAATTGTTTCCAAGGCTTGTAAATTCATGTGCATGTTCATTTGTCGCTTCATCGGTATTTTTCCGATAGATCAAGCTTGCATTCCCAGGTGACATGCGTTGGCAGTTATGCTAGTCTCTTATCCAAAATCGCGATGTTACGCAAACCTATTTAATATACCGATGTTCCGATGTACGTTGAGTGCATCAGAAGTCTGAGAGATCAGATTATGAATACAAGCTTCTGTTTAAAATCTCAATCTACGATCACACAATAAAAAATCGGGAAAAAGGAGAAAAAGTAAAAAAAAAAAAATCTGAAAAATATAGAAAAATGGGATTTTTAAATCCGAATTGTTAAAAAAATCGTATTTCCGATTAAAATTCGGAAGATTGGCATCTCTGCTATATGTTTGAGATCTTATGCTTTTATTAGTATTCATTTTGCACAACATCAGCTTCGTAAGCCCGCCCCCAGATCCTTTGCGTCGCGAACCCTTTACCGACTGCCAAATGCGTGTTGACTCCATTCTTATCTTTGTCGCCGGAAGGTAACATCGCCCGGTCAAGTGTATCAACACAGCCTACGCTAGAGTACAAGGTCACGAACGGTACACAAACTCAATGTTAAGCCCTGCACATGAATTTTGAAATTCCAAAAAGAAAAATAAACATGCAAGTCGAAATTCCTAGCCCCGTTCCTTAGCCCGATGCCTAGACATTATGACCAAATCGTATAAACAAAAAAACTCCTTGCCTAGACCAGTCCTCAACTTCTAATCCTAGACTCAAGTTACCATACCCCGGTTACCCGCCCAAGTTACCGCCTATAGTTTTTTTTATTGATTTCTTACCAAATGACCCCAAAAACAGTTACACAAATAGTACAATTGCTGGATATATTCACTGAAACTTGTAATTATAGAAATTGTATCTTTAGAAGTAGGAATCATGTGCCGAAAGTATTACGAAAGTACGAGTGGAAGTTGTAAACAACAGCGTGATGCATGCTGGTGACGTAAATCATGTAAATAGTTTCATCTGCCCTTGTCAGGGAAATAACGTTTGAACACACTGTGGGGGACATGCATGTGTCGATGCATGTCATGCACATTCAAGTACTCTCAACGCCCGCCACAGCTACACTTGCAGCATTAATTGGCAATGTTTTGAAGGTTATCAATTTTGCTTTGAAGTAATGGTCCATAATTTCTGGCAAAATATTGTCCAAACATAATGTTCTTTGATTTTGTTCTTAAATGAAAGGTAGTCTTTTAAACCAAGTCACCAAATAACAAAGACAACAATTTCACATGAAAGTCTAAGAAAGATGTAAAATTGTCAGAACTTTTAAGGACAAATCGAGGAGACCCAATTTGAACTACATCTGGATCATTTTTCTCATTACCCCAGTGAAATTTAAGGTCCAGGAAATGTTTCTCATGTTATGAACAGAAATGTGTGGTAGACCCATAGAACTATATAACAGGAAGTGAATCGCGTGTATTATGGAATAACCCAAGCCCGTAACCGATTTCTCTCACACACAGCGCGCCGTGATTGTTGCTGCACAAGCACTTGCACTTCGTCACTGTTGTTGCGCAAGCACACGCATATAAAAATCTGTGCGTCAAGCCTTATGTTATCAGTGTTGCATTTCCCCAGTGTTCCATTGTCTGATCGGCCAACGATTTTTCTGCAATACTTATGTGAAATCAATCGATTGAAGAAACCATGCCTCTAAAAAGATTCTAGCATCCCTAATGCACAAAAAGTCTCGCGATGACCCCCTGTTAATTTTGCTTAGTATGAGTGATAGCATGTGACATCAGTTGTTGTTGTTGTTTTCACTCGCTAAATACGAGGAATGTAAAATACTTGCGTCTCATAAATGTGCATAAGGACTTTCCAAATACGACGATACATAAACCAAATATGGTGGTCCCTTGAAAATATTTTGTCCCTTTTGCAAAAAATTTTTGCAACACAGGGCCATCTGAGAAGCAAAAACTGAGGATAGCAAGACAAATCATAAGCTAACCCTCTTACTCGATACATCCAAAGCAAATGAAACCTCATCATATTATAAATTACATTATCATCAGCATGCCCTTGACGACGAGCGCTACAAATTACCTGCAGATGCACAGGCAGCTTTTTACTCCGAGCTACAAAATGATTGTAATAATAATGATAATACACATATCCATCACCATTCTGACCTCAATTACAGCTTTTCCCCAGCACATCATCTAGGACTATGGATTACTCGACAAATTCCAACAATGGACACAGGGCAAATGACCATTGATAGGAGTGGACACTCCACTGGACACTGACCACTCTATATAGGTCATAATAGCCCTGCGGCTTTGTAGACTCCTTCCTGGCTTTAGAAATCTTAAATTATATTGAGGGAGGCTTAGTGGAAAAAGTAATCAAGGTTAGGTGGTATAGAAGTCAATGTTCATTATTTTGGCCTATATTTATTCCCACATATGAATGCATGCAACTCTCCAAGTACCATGTGCCACAGGTCTTGGGTTAGCATAGTTTGTTCACTATAACTTGTAAATATAAAAATACACCGGTCCTCGGACCGCTTGTGTCGCCTGCTGTCGCGGTTTGTTAATGATAGGCCTCACATGACCTTTGACCTTGATATGTGACCTTTGACCTCATAAACAAATGAGGGTTTGCATGTAAGCTCCATAAACCGAGTTTGGCTCCAATTGAACTTCAACTTTTCAAATGAGGTCAATTTTTACATTTTCAGCCTATTTTACAACTTGACCTCACATGGCCTTTGACCTTGGTTTGTGACCTTTGACCTCATCAACAAATGGGGATGCCAAGTTGCACCTGTGACCCAAGTTTGATATAAAATTGGATCGATTAAGCCCAAATTAATTGGTTGAGCTATGATTTGCAAAAATATTGGGCGAGACGCAGTCGAGCCTAATATTTTAAAACTCATAGTGAGACCAATTAATACTGGGCATAAATCATCCAATTTTATCATTATCATGTTTTGGATCCGATATTTTCCCACACTTGGGACTCCTCAAAACATGATAATGGTTGAAATCCATCAAAGTATGTGGATATTACAGGCAAATGTTAACCCTTTATCACAACAACAGATCATCAACAACAACAACAGATATCCACAACAGTGGACAAAGTGATCCCTATGTGTCTTCCTGCCTTAGGGCAGGCGACACAAAAAGTGGCTGTAGTAAGTATATTGATAACAGAAAGCTAAGTTAATACGTGCCAGCTTCAGTAAAGTCTGTCAGTCAGGAGTTGTTGAATTTGGCATACATACTCACTGTAACTGCCACAAAAAAAAAATTGCCAGGAATTCTCTACGGAGTGCTAAAAGTTTTGTCATTCTTAATTATCTTTGATCCGATTTACAAATATCTCCTTAAAGGTGCATTTCGTGATTTCAGCACCTTCTGTTTTATTCATTGATCACTAGATATCCTTGAGAAAACCTTATTCTCAAAATTTGAGCTGATCCCGATCTTGCGGTTTTGTGTTATGAGCAATTGCTCGTTTCCCACGGTCCCATAGGCTACTGTGCTGTAATTTCTGTCTGTTTACGGACAGAAAATACAAACTTGCGAATTTCTTACAGATGCGACCGAATTTGCACGTAAGATTCGGCACACATGGATTACTAAGGCTAACGGTTCAGATGATATAAAAATCTCAACATATTTTAGGTAAATCGGGGGGACGAGGCTGTGGATCACGAAATGCCCCTTTAAGATACAGCTGCAAAATACCATTGTTGATGATAATTATGTACAAAGTCATTTCAACAAGTAATTTTATTGCAAAGCGTTATTTTGTTGACTTTATCATTCACTTCTACAGGTAATCTTTCATTCTAGAGAGCAAATTGGAAGAGCATTAATTGAACAATCAGGCAGCAGAATCACAATCTGTACATCACATCAACTAAAGTAAATACAAAATGATAGCTATTTGCGGCAATGTGAAGACCCCCTTCCAATCGCACATAGAGAAAAAAATTCCCCAAAAAGTGATTTTGGGGGCACAGAAGGTGATTAATCATACTTTCTAGTGATTTTTCAAAATATTCCTCCTACCAATATACAAGTGATTTTATCGCATTCTTGACAGATTTTTCAACTCCCCCCTCCCCTTTTGAAAAATCAAAATCCAAACCCAAATCCCGACTACAGGCACGCTTTACATAATAAAACATTATATAACCTATGTAGCCAATCAAAATAGATCTATACATCTGTATTCATATTTAAGCTTTTCTTACCAGGTCTCTGATTGGTTATTAATAGAGTAATACATGATGTAATTAGCCAATCAGATTAGCCAGTTGTGCCCACATGGTAAAATGTGATTAGGTCTGTGTAAGATGCAATTAATCCCTAAAAGGTCAAACATGATTTCAAAATGTGAATATTACCCTCACAAAATATCTAATTTTTAAAGAGCATTTGTCTGCATCAAGTGGAAGGAATCATTTACTTGGACCATCCTAAAAAATAAACTGGCTTGGCAATAGCTCCAGTGTGATATTTAGAGTGTCAAAATTACCTTCTTAGTAACACCCTTTACAGCACATGACTCAAGTACTTTTATCACTCCTCTCTCCTACAGCAGCGCACATGCCCGTTATTTCGGTCCATTTCTCGTGATCAATACAGTTATTCACAAAATGATGGTTAGATTTGCGATGGGATCACGTATTGACAGAATATGCATCGAGTTGTGCAATGGTAACATTCAGTGTTTACGAATCGGGAGTTGGTTTGATTACGAACTCATCTCGTTGCCTATGCCGTGTATGCACGGCTGACGTTCGATGTCACTGGTAGTGGTGGTTACAAAAATATCAATTTGCCTAGCACATAGATGTGCAATACAATGTTATGATAAAACTGCATCGGGGCCAGGAAATGAGGTCTAGTATGAGAAATGGAACAGTGAGCCATGTGGTCTAATTCAGGGGTCCTCATGATCTGTACACACAGAAAATTTGATATTTTAAGTGCGTTATATAGAAACAAAGTAACTGAGTTAGAATCGAATGACAAACTTATCTAAGTGGTTTCATGAACTGTGGCATTCGCGCTTCATTCCGTGATGTCACAAAAGCAACGCTTGAAATTAACAGACACTCCACAGGAGAGCAAATTAGCAAATGTATTGTGCAGGTGCTCAAAGTTGCTTTAAAGGGGCATTTCATGATCCACAGCATCGTCCGCCCGACTTGCCTAAAAAGTTAATTTTATGTTTCATCTGATCCGTTAGTCGCAGCACTGCATGTATGCCTAATCTTGCATGCCAATTTGATCGTCTCTCAAACGAGGCCTATTGGGACACTGTGATGGAGCTAGCATTGCCTTATAGCACCAAAATGCAAGAATAAAATGAACTGAAATTTTGGAAATAAGCTCTTCTCAAGGATGTCAAAGTGAACTATAAATAAATGCAATGGTTGGAATCAGAAAATGCCCTTTAAGAATAAAGGATTGCTGTTTTGCCAAATAAGTATCAGATGTAGAGCAAGCAATGTCCGTGATTCACTAGAAAGTATCATTAGTGAGAAAATATAAAGAACAAAAAGGGGTTGATTTGGGAGAACTGCCCACTAGCTAACTCCCATTTTGTTTAAATCCCCATTTATTCTGTCCCCTTTTCAGACAAAATGCAATAGAACCAAGTAGGACTGGCCCAAATGGGTACTTGACCAAATGGAACCACACCCCGTGGAGGGGGAGGTGGCCGAGCGGTCTTAGGTGCTGAACCGTTGCCATGGTATAAGATCGACCAAGCCCTGTATGTCAAAGGATAGGCACTGATCAAGGGGTATACCTATGTTTTTTGACAAGGATAGCACAGTAACAGTATCTCAAACCTTTTCAACACTACAGATTTTGTATATTAGTTGTGATATATACAAACCTGCCAACATTGAGAACCCCAAAATCAGAATGTATGTGTCGCGAACACCTCATCGCAAAATCCCTTATGGATGGGGGATTTTTCTGATCCACTTTAGGGCCTCTAATGGAGTACATAGGGGTAGAGTCTCCTGAAGTTACTGGGGGTTAGTGTTTTTAAAGCTGCAGGAAGAGCTTCAAGAGTCCAGAAAATATTCGGGACTTTACTAGCAATTATTTCATGATTTGTTTCAAATTTCAGAAATCAGGATATCCCTATTTTTTGCAATTTGGAAAGTTCAAAATAGGGATAATTCCTTTGAAACAGGGAAGGTTGGCAGGTTTGCATATATATCAGTGCCATTATTGGTAAGTGCTTTTCTAACTTCCCAAATGACAAATAATTATCAGGTCACCTGGCGGCTTGCTTGGGCTCATGGTCATGAAAATACATTATATTTAAATTTTTCAAAATAAACCAAAAAATTTTGATCTTCGAGCCACTACAGTTGGATCCAATACGACATTACACTCTCTTACCTTGTTCCAATAACAATGCCCAAACCTCGCTCTACTCCTAATTACCTAAGTTATGACAATATAGTATACAAATATTGACTGCTATGAGGGGCATGGTTGAAACTATAGGCCCAAGGTGATCTCGAAACCATACTATGCCCCGAGGCGTAAGCCGAGGGGCTGGTATGGTTTCGAGATCACCGAGGGCCTATAGTTTCAACCATGCTCCGAATAAAAAGCAGTCAATATTTGTTTTATATACCGAATATATAGATTCTTGTCAACTGATTGGTTAAAAGGACATTCTAGGCCAGGATACCAACACAGGCCTATGTATAACAATTGCATGCATGACAATTTTGTGTAACTTAGGGTCCAAAACTTGTGAAGAATTAGCAATCAACCTTTCTTGTGTTGAGGAAGTGATGTTGGAGTCCAAAACGGATCACCGTAATGGACTTCTTGCCATTTTTTTGTCGGCAAGATGCGTACAACTCCGAATTCAGCAACTTTTACACGGCCTGCAGATGGCCGTTATCGGTGTCAAATTATAATCCTCGAATATCTTCACGGTGTATTTTACCTGCCGTTTGGTATTAGCCCTATGAGCTGCATCTCTGATTCCTTTCAGATCATCTTCAAGCTCATAGCATGAATACAGGTCCTGCGATTCAGCCATTTCCTTGCCAAGCCTGGATCAGACTTGCACTACATTTTTGTTTACTCCGTACTGTCAGTTCGGCATATCCGTCAAAATGCAAAATGCGATCTCTTACACCAGCTTCAATGTGTACACTCATAATACGGATGAAAAGTTCGTTTTAAGCTGGGAAGAGGTGTCCCGGGCATAGTTCATGAACTATGCCCGCTCTTCCCAGGGCATAGTTCATTTTTGGTTCAATTCTTGAAGCTAGTTGAATTTATGCCTCCACTTTTAACCAATCAGATGACAGGGATCTATATATGAGGTATATAAAAGAATTTAACCATATGTCACCTATAAACTAGCACACACATTATTATATTCAATACAACATGCATTCAGGGACATTTCATTTACCGAGCTACAATGGTCACGTACAGGCCATAACAATGTTCTGGTAGTGTCACGTTGCATTTTGCGAAATGGAATTGCTTAATATGCTGCTACTGATGGAGGCAAAAGCCAATGTCCTGTATGATTCACTAGAAGTTATCATTAGTGAGAAAATATAAAGAAACAAAAAGGGGTGATTTGGAGACGCCCACTGATAACGCCAATTTGTTTTAATCCCCAGGTTATTCTGTCCACCTTTTCAGACAAAATGCAATTAGAACCAAGTGGACTGGCCCAAATGGGTACTTGACCAAATGGAACCACACCCCAGGGAGGGGGAGGTGGCCGAGCGGTCTTAGGTGCTGGAACCGTTTGCCATGGTATAAGATCGACCAAGCCCTGTATGTCAAAGGATAGGCACTGATCAAGGGGTTTTACCTATGTGTGTTTGACAAGGATAGCACGAGTAACAGTAACAGTATCTCAACACCTTTTCAACACTACAGATTTTGTATATTAGTGTGATATATACAAACCTGCCAACATTGAGAACCCCAAAATCAGATAGTATGTTCTGCGAAACACCTCATCGCAAAAATCCCTTATGGATTGGGGGATTTTTCTGATCCAATTTAGGTCCTCTAAGGGAGTACATAGTGGTGAGTCTCCTGAAGTTACTGGGGGTTAGTGTTTTTAAAGCTGCCAGGAAGAGCTGCAAGGTCCAGAAAATATCGGGGACTTTACTGCAAATTATTTCATGATTGTTTCAAATTTCAGAAATCAGGATGTCCCTATTTTTTGCAATTTGGAAAGTTCAAAATAGGGATAATTCCTTTGGCAACATGGGGAGGTTGGCAGGTTTGGTTTGCTATATATCAGTGCCATTATTGGTAAGTGCTTTTCTAACTTCCCAAATGACCAATAATTATCAGGTCACCTGGCGGCTTTTCTTGCTTGGGCTCATGGTCATGAAAATACATTATATTAAATTTTTCAACAAAATAAACCAAAAAATGTGATCTGCGAGCCACTACAGTTGGATCCAATACGACATTACACTCTCTTACTGGTTCCAATAACAATGCCCAAAACCTCGGCTCTACTCCTAATTACCTAAGTTATGACAATATAGAAGAATTTAACCATATGTCTCTATAAACTAGCACAACACATTATTATATTCTACTCAAAAATGCACTCAGGGACAATCATTTACCGAGCTACAGGTCACGTACAGGCCATAACAATGTTCTGGTAGTGTCACGTTGCATTTTGCGCGAATGGAATGCTTAATATGCTGCTACTGATGGAGATAAATGGGCTGTGCAGTCGGAGAAATTGTGGAAATGTAGAGATTCCAGAGGGAACAGGGTGATTTTCCCCGTCGATTCTTGCAGTTGACATACAATTATGTGCTGTTTTTCTAACAGGGTGCAATGTGAAACTTCTCCCTACTATGCAAAAATTGAGCACTTTTAAAAGGCTTGATTTGTGAGATGAACAAGTACTTAATACCAACACAGCTTTCGAAGGTTGTTAGTAATCAAAAGTCACTAACTCATCAAGATCTCTCACAAATCCAAATTCAAAACCATTTGTAAATTAAGTTGCATGACCACGTATGGTTATTTTAGGCACAAAAAGAAAGCGTTTGCTGGGATAAATTGATAAATTTTGGTGATGTAGATGTATTTTTGCAATTTGTCTCATTTTTAAGTTTTCCGTGTTATTTTTCCAATTGTTTGCCTATACACTAGAGGGTGTATTGAGTGACATTTGAGTCCATCCACAATGCACACAATTTTGGAAATTTGACTTCCAAAGTCATGTGATCCAAAAAAAATCCTTTTCTTAAAGGGGGATGGCCCGATCCCCGATTTAAGATATGAAGTTTCAATCTTGATAGATTGGCCTTCACGCCCAAACCCCATCTGTAAAGTTTTGTGCCGATATTTCAATCCTATGTTTGATGCGAGAGCTAAAAACGGATTTTGTAAGCCCCATTGAGTACACGTGTGTAAATTAATAATTGGTCAACCAAAAATGAAGCACATTTTCGCTCATAACTTCCAAACCAAACATCCTTTGGCCCTCAAAAGTTTCACAGGGTAAATGAGAAAAATAGTTAGCCTTTATTCTGATACCAAAATGTTGACCAATTCCGGTAAATTCTGTGGCTTCTGGGGACGAGGCGGCTATTAGCGATCGGGACCCTTTAACACATTATAAAAACCATGACTTTACATTCATTGACCCCCAAGTGCAGTGACTTAAGGAATTTTTTGCAGGATCATGAAATGTCTTGTGGTCTTAAACTTCTTTTGAACACTTGCTCCCACAAAACAGGACAAAGTCGCCAGAGTTTACTTTGGGAGAAAGAGGTCAATAATAATAAACTTGTGTAAAATCAATGAAAAACAAAGAATTTCAAGGATATATTGATTTTTTTGAATTGTGTCATGGAACACCAAAAGAAAGAAAGGAGCAATGTTTACATGAGACATATTTTAAGCTGGTTTCCCGCATTGTCAACATCTGCGCTTATTCCAAAATGAAAATTTTCCGACTGTATCCGGGTTTAGTGGGAGCAGGTCACATATGTTTATTTGCAATGCTTGTGAGATTGATTCAAAAACACTCTCTGCATATGCACTAACAGTATGAATTTGCTATGCTCTTATTTTCAAAGTAGCTGGTTTTAGACAACTTAAGAATCACATTTCAAACTACAGGAATAAGCAACAACAGAAAATGCCAAAGTTGGTTCCTCAATATTTTTATTTCTATTCAAATAATAAGATATCAGTAAGCTTCCCAAAATGCATTGCTTCCCAATGGAGGTTTGATGGTACTGAGTGAATCGGTACAGATGAAAACATGGCTAAATTGACAGTACTGATCACAAACTTGCATTTCAAGATAGTTTCGTCTCTAACGATTCACGTGACTACTGTACAAAAACCTTCATGGGAAGCAAGAATTGTGGGAAGCTACTTCTTCTTCTTATCGTGTCCAAACACAGTGATTCTCAAATTAATCCAGCCAGAGATGGGCACACATCTGGGCGTGCCTCGCCGAATTCCGAAGCTACTGATCTCTTCTCTTAGTTTCCTCTTTCTATAATGTGAAGTTTGAAGTTAGGTAGACAATCATCTCTTGTTGACGTCACAATGATCCGTCGTAATGCATAAAAGCTAGAAAATGTGTTCCATTGATTTTGCGTGTTTGACGTCACTGAAAAATCACATTATGCGACATGGAAAGATTGAAGGAGATCAAATGCTTCCTTTGATACCAAAACGCCAACATTGAAATTGAATTCAGTGAATTTAACCATTGCAAAAACAAAGAATTACTTTATATTCGCATTACCGCTCTATCTGGGACACCAATGACATTTGCGAAGAGACATTCTATGTGCAGAATGTTTTTGCAACGCTGATTTGACATATCTTCCAACTTACAAGGAAAGCCGTTTAATTTGTAAACACACATAGTAAAATACAAAATGCTTATTTATATCAATCATTCCGGTAATGAATCTTTATTTTTTTTTCAGAACTGGTTCGATTAATCTAACTCACTCTGAAGTAGTAATAGGGATTTATTGATATGATCTTCAAAGGTCACATTATTTTTACAATTCTTTAGAATTATATCTTAAGGTGAATGTGAAAGAAAAGTAAAGTATAGTAGGTGCAGCGCAATGCATTTTGAGATTGGTTTAGACCCCCCTTATGTGAGAAAATATTGCACTATCCCTCCCACCCCATATGAAAAAATTTCAGTAAGAAGTATAAATTAGTCAATATAAGTAAATATAAAGAAGAACCTCATTGGTGAAATTACTTAAAAAATAAAGTATAAATAAAAATGTTGATTAAAACGAGTAGCAGATTTCCTAGAATCAATGGATGGTTTCTCGTCAGAAGAGTCAACTTTAGACCCAGGTTTAGTCCTAACATGAGTGGCCTTTTCCTTTCAAAATATGTGAAAGGTAAAGGTAACTGTGAAAAAATTCCTCAGATAGGCCAGAATAGTACTCCATGAAGGAATTTTCTCACCCGTCACAGCACACTTTTAGAGCATGTTGGAAGAAAAGAAAAAAGGTCCACTCATGTAGGACTAATCCTAGCTTAAAAATGGTGTAAAAGTTAGACTCTCTGACAGAATACCATCCAAGATGATTAATTTCTTCTGAAGCAAAATTGTAAATAAATCATCACCTAATTCACCACCAAGAATGATAGCGGAGAATGGAATGAACCAAGCATCATCAGCCAAGATCAGATAAGACCATGAAAGAAAAAGAAGGAATAAAAATTTCCTTAGTATACACAGCATTGATATACCTTAGGTACAAAATGTCACTTGCAGTAAATTTCAACTACTTCTAACACTTTGTTTTTTTTAAGAGTATTTTTGTATATTGCAGTCCCCATTTAAATTAGTGTGATATGAAAGTGTAATATTTCCCCGAAATCTCTACCAACTGCACAAGTCAGAGCATTTTTAAAGAGACACTGGCACATTTGAAAAATAGTGCACCCTCAAGATTTTTCAAATTTGATAATTTGACATGGTTGTAAAGCTTTTATATACATTAGCACTCACACGAAATGTTTCAAGACCAAATCAGCACCCTTATGGGTAAACAGAATGATTTTATATTGAAATGACTCCAGCAGACGACAGAAATGGCATTTAACATAAGAAAACACATGCTGGAGTTGATTCCCATGGCATGCATCCTGTTTGACCGGTTTGTGACCTTTGTGGTTTTAATATCAATGAGTACGAGTCTATGAAATTCATGTAATAGACACATTTGTTGATTAAAATTACAGCAAACTTAATTACCTTAATTTAGCCTCTTATTAATGCCCCTATCTGTTTTTGAGTATGTTATTTTTATGTGTAAAATATATCTCTATTCTTCCAATGATCTAGAATATAATTTGCGGGCAAAATAAAGAAATTTCATATTTTGTGAAAATGTGCCAGTGCCGCTTTAAGTATTTGCCATTCCAAATATTGATGTATTTGCATGACATATTTGTGATGCGCGTGGTGAAATTGCTATTTCGTCATTGTCACAGTGACATTTTTTTTCTTTTCAGATATGAATTTTTGATCAAAGAAACATAATTAAAATATAGTATACTCTCATCATTTTAACCAGAGTCTAATCAACAATGTTTTAATCAACAGTATACAGGAGATTAATAATGCAAAATTTTCAAAGACATTTTTCTTGAAATATGTATGTCATAAATACATGACTATGTGATGCACTGACAAAATTCATTACTACATGCATACTTTATTACCACAACTCAGAAAGCTATATTAATTGAGGCTTAATGGAGGTATTCCCTACTCCAAACCAAAGCAAAGATTTTCCTTCCCACAGAATCCCACTACGGGGGATTTCTATAATCCTCAGTTGTTATTCTGGTGTGATAAAACAACAAATCGGAAGCCCACTTGTCTACTTTTCTTAAACTTTGAAAGTATGTTAAAATCTATTTCATAATCTAATAATCAACAAAAGACATTGCAAAATGCTGAGCAATGAATTACAGTAACCATAGCAACCGAAAATAGCATCCATTAATGTGTCTGGGGGAAGTTGAATGCAAGCAAAAATATGTTGTACAATGTTGACAAAACACAAAGCGGCAAATCAAATGCTTTTAACTGGAACTAGGGCTTCCAGCATGGCTGCGTTTAATGACGTATCGGACCACTTCACTGTTTTTTATCATAATTGCGCGATTGATCCGAATGTAAATCACCAACAGTAGTCACGTTCAATCTATTTTGTATTGGTCATTATGTGTAGGTACAACTGGTAATGACAAGAATGTGAAGAGAGAACATTGTTTCCAGGCTTTTTGTAATGTTAATAGTGTTTATTTTATCAATATTTTGTTCCAAAACCACAGACATTTTTTTAAAGCAAGGATTCTCTTGAAAGGGCAAAACCAGATTTGAGATGCCCAAAAAGTATTATAATGAACATATGCACATCATTATCAAAGTTTTGGGCACATTTGTTTTGCATATCGTCATATTTGGAAGGCCCTTATGCATATTTATGAAGGAAAACAAGCACCTGGGGGGTACTTGACTTTATTTTGGATAGGTATTTTGGAATATAAGCCACGATTTACCTCAATTTCAAGCTACTTTTAGGTGTTTCAAAGAAAATTTGGTAGAATATGGCTTTGGACATGGAAAGTACGGTCTTTGGAACTGAAATGGTCCTAAAATGGAGGTCACTGGAACTGAAAAAGAGCCTGAAAATGGGGTCTTATGGGCAGCACATACCCATACTACCTCACAATGTGAGAAACCCCCCCCCCCCAACAAATTGTATTCCAACAAATACAAATATTTGTTGGAATTAGTAAGTGAAAAAAAGTTTTGTGATGCCACATGCTGTCACTCGGGCCTAATATCTTTTTTCTAAAGCAAGATCGACAGGGGTCATCACCATTTGTTTTCTATATTAGGAGTGTAGGAATCATTTAAGAGCTATGAGTATATCCATATCCCTCAATTGGTTTTCCAAAATATTGCAGTAAAATTTACCAATCTGGCAATGGAACATTGGCAAAATGCAACATGCGTAACATAGTGCATAACAAACAGATTTTGTGGATGATTTTGCACAATGACAAATGCGCGGGTGCTTGTGCAACGATTATGACCTGACTCAGGGTGCGGGAGAAATCGGTTGTCACCTTGGGCTATTCAACAGTACAGACGATAGCGTACTTGTACGTATACATACAAGTACATAACAAACAGATCTGTTTGTTTTGTACGTACAAATACGTACATACATCACCAAATTATGAAATCCTCTCGGGATTCTCAGTTTGAGACGAGAAAGGATACTAATTTCAGAACTAATGCCAAACAACATAAACAAATTCTATGTGTGAAATTTTTATTTCATGTATCGAATTTAAAATTATATGGAAAAAAATATCATTGATGACGTCATATCAATTTTCTTAATTAATACCTTTTATTTGAAAAAAGATATCAAAAATCTGCACATACATTTTGTTGATAACTCTATGTAGTAAAGATTGCAGCTTCAGAACTGTTAAAAATAAACTGTCGAAGGGTGAAATGTTAAAACCTTATGTATTTCTTTAAAAAGTTGCATTGCATTGTGGGAAATTATGACGTGTGTACATACTAGTACGTATACGTACTTGTACGCTTCTTCTGGACTGTTCAATAATACACACAATTCATTCTTCCTTTTTATTTTCTAGAGAAATGCTCTATTAAGGAGTTGCCAGTTTTACAACCAATCCAGTTCAATTTTACCGATTTTTGTATCCTCAGAATACGCTCGTTTTCGTCACCTTTAATACCATTGCTTGGCAAGCTTGAACCACTCTTCCATCATGTAATTACTATTTTCACAAGCACACAAAAAACCGCAAGGGGAAACTAAAAATGGCACAAAATTTGATTTTACACCGAATCTGACTAGAACCGAGTTAACATCCTAGAGTTATTTACACTGACTACAGAGCGCTATAGTGTGTCTTCCCTGTACTAGGTATACAGCAGGTTTTCCAAAGGCAATGAACTCAAGCACAACGTTTTGTTATAATTAAATAAAAAGCCCTGGCATAGGGTATGCTGAATTTTCATCTATGTTATTATTTTTCTCTCTAACTCTGTTTTGCCTAAACGACTTATTAGACAAGAGAATGTTATGGTTGGAACGGCTAATGAGGTCGAGGATGTGTTATAAGATAAAATGCTGTGGTCATGTCTTTGTTACAAGGATTTTGTTGAGCTCGATGTGCATTTCGTGGTTAGAATTTCGATGAGAAGGTTTACGTGAATCTACTTGGATTCTTCCAAAGATTCTCCTGAACAAATTTGCGAGAACCCAAGTAGATGCTCGCAAACTTTGTAAGTTTATACACAAATTAAAAGGAGGAGAATCTAAGATTCTCGCAAATTTTGATTGTGAGAATCTAAACAAGGTTTGCTGGGTTTGATCTTTTTGAGCAAGATCATTTTACTATTCCTAACTCTAAACCAGCGATGAGAAAACTCCTCAAGTACCAGTCCAGCAATTACTTAAAAAATAAGACATTAGTCTTGACCAAATGTTCTTAAAGTAACCAATAACTGATTGCTAATAATCTTTTAAAACGATTTTATGTGCTTTTGATTGTGTTTACTCATGTTCACATGTATTTTCAAGATAATTCCTGTGTTTTCATTTTCACATTTAAAGGTGCTTGTTCCGATTTATGTGTATTGTGTTCTCTACTTGATATGAGAGCCTGGCACTTGCACATGTACCCCATCAAGTACCGTGGGAAACAAACTTGTGGTTTTGATAGTAGACGCAATAATGCATGTTGCAAAGCCCTATTCAATACTGTGCTAATATTGATGGTTAACCACTAAAACGGTGTTTTTTTGTTTATATCTTGGGAATGAAATGGATTTGAGGGCTCAAATTTCAGGACGACAATGAGAAAAATACGGCCTTTCATCTGATATCAAAATCGATACTACTTCCGAGTAAATCAGGGGGGTCCCAAACACGATCGGAACATGCACCTTTAAGACTTTTTGGATCAAGACAACAACGTTGACATTTTTACAATGTTGTGACTCTAATGCAGCCCACTCCTGCCCTAAAACTTACAAATAACCAATTTCAACCTAGGAAAAGTTACAGGCTGTTTGAACGTCTCACTTATCATGACAAAATCATATTAGCTTTCTCTATATACAAGGCTGGCCAACAAAAGGACAAAAAAGCACCAAACTAAAACCAAAAATACAGTTATTTTCTGCTAGCAAGGTTTTCTTGTGCAGGAAATATCAATGTCAAATTTAATTTTTCCCTCTTCAAAATCCTTGACTCTCTTAATCCTTCCTCTCAGTCTACAATTTGCCTTTCAGTCATATACATTTGCTTTCGCATAAATGGTGCTATATCAGTATAGAGGGTATGATTGGATACAATCCCATAATGCATTGCAATTTCTCGACTTGCTCTGCACAATGCTTCCAAAAGACAAAGTTTAAAAATGCAGAAGGTTGTGGGGAAAAAAATTCAGAAATCAGGGGGTACTGACATTTTTCATATCAACAAAGCAAATTAAAATTGGGTATTGCCCCGGGCACTACATGAGTCATATGACTGTTTATGTTGTCATTTTCTAATCATATTGCATTGTGGGATATATGTTTCCTGCCCTCTGATCACTCATGAGCAGTGTGAAGTGTCTTTCATTAGTAAAATCCTAACAGCAGTGCGTGTGTGATAACATGGCTGATAATACAAGGTGCCAAATTTGGCAGTTTGGCAAGTGTGTATTATCCTACAGTGATGCATAAATCAGGCAGTGCATATGGTAACTGATTAATCAATAACCTGCCTGTCCAACTGTCTACTGAAGATAGCATGAAAAAGGCTGTATTCATTAAAATAAAATGTGACCCCGCATGTTAAGGTGGATTGCGGCAACTGTTAGGGAACAAGGCAGGTAGGTGACTGGTCCTTACAGGGACTTTAACACCTTACTATAGCAGTTTTAGTTACATCCATTTCTCCATTCCTGGAGGGACAGTTGCCATGGTTACAATGGAGGCCTTATGTGTTCTGCAAGTTGCATAACTTCAACTGTGTAAGACTTAAAAACAACACACCATACATATGAACTATGAATGAATGGTTTAAAAATCCCTCCAAATATAGGACACACATTGAACAGTAACACAAGTTCTTGAGAGTATGTGTGGGACAATGGATAAAGCATGTTACTCATGATTCTAAGAACATCGTATATCATGGGTTCAAATGTGTTTGTGTCCCTGGGCAAGATACTTAATTGCCTTGTTGACCCAAAGGAAATCTGGGGACCTGTTAGGGGAATATCATGATGGATGTTCTGAAAATGAGTCTCAATTGGGAATTAGGTAAAACAAAATTGTGTTACCCTTTAGTGGGAAAAAATTGAAGGGTGGGTCAGTCAGTCAGAATTTTCTTTCCTTTTTTTAAATCAACAAAAAGTGGCAACTTCTACTTTTCTGACAGGGGTCAGTTGGAAAAGGTCAACACAACAATTTTTAGGCCTGATGATCTTCTTCTTCCACATGCTCTCCCATTGACAATGGCAAGCTTATTCTGACCACATTTTGAGCATATATGATAACCAATTTAGTACATTCAACTAGGTTCATTTATTTACACTAAATTTTCTTAAATTCTTCTAGTCACTATCAAACTTTTTCTGTTTTCTTTTCCCCAATTTCAACTTCCTTCACCAACCTGCCAACTCTGTTCAATTCTTTTTCAATCCCATTATTGATTTTACTCTTCAAGGAAATTATCAATAAGCAGAGTTGAAAATTAATTATTAAATACACAACCCATTTGACCTTAAATCTTAAAGACAGCGAGATATTCTATAATCACACCCACACTGTATTTAAAACAAATACAATTAGTTACAAATGAAGGCAACAACGATGGTTGAAAGCACTTCGAGTCATCTTCCTAACATCCCTCAGTCCAATTCACCATTCACAAGTGAAAAAGTCTGTGCTCTAGTTCATCCTCAATATGGGCAGAGGAGTGCAAACATCTCTTACGGCCCAGGAGAAAGCGGAAGCGGAAAAGTGATAGCGCCCTCGAGACAAAGCCAACTTGGCCCACTTACCGACATACAAGTTATGAGTGCCGGCAGATAATGTTTTTGTTTTTTTTTTAATTCTGAAGTTTGAATAAATGGTAAATAATGTGCAATGAATGAGGCCACAGGACCACCCATTGCTGGCCCACATCAAATCTTCAAAATTGGTTTGTGGTTTTGCTTACATCTATTTCGATTCATTTTGTGTTTTGCCACTTTTAATAAGGCTTGGCTTCCATCGTCTGTTAAAGTACATCATGTAATTACCAAAGACAGCACCACATAGCTACTTTCACTTAACAATATGACTTGGTTTTTTATGATTGATTTTTAAGCGACTGCACAAAAAAAAAAAAAAAAAAAAAATCTTACGGCCCAGGAGAAAGCGGAAGCGGAAAAGTGATAGCGCCCTCGAGACAAAGCCAACTTGGCCCACTTACCGACATACAAGTTATGAGTGCCGGCAGATAATTGGACCCCTCACTGACATTCATATAAAATGCAAGCAGTGTAACCGTATCTCATGCTAACATTAGTTGATATGGATGAGAAATGCACAGAAGTGGAACAGTGCGTGAGTAAATGTGTAATATGTTATGAAGAAATATTTTCTCATTCCAAGACCGTTGGAGTTAGCGAGTCAACTCCACTCTGACTGTATGTTTTCTTTGTTTTTGTTTTTTTTTTAATTCTGAAGTTTGGATAAATGGTAAATAATGTGCAATGAATGAGGCCACAGGACCACCCATTGCTGGCCCACATCAAATCTTCAAAATTGGTTTGTGGTTTTGCTTACATCTATTTCGATTCATTTTGTGTTTTGCCACTTTTAATAAGGCTTGGCTTCCATCGTCTGTTAAAGTACATCATGTAATTACCAAAGACAGCACCACATAGCTACTTTCACTCAACAATATGACTTGGTTTTTTATGATTGATTTTTAAGCGACTGCACAAATGCGAAAAACTGAAAAACAGAGTCATAACAGACATCAGCTGTTTTAGGGTTTTTTCAATTAAATTTTTAAAGTGACTGGAGGAGATTTTTGAGGATACAAATTTCTCTCAAATTGCACTGGATCGGTCGTAGACCACCAACCGAGAACGTTTCGAAAGTTTATTGGACAAACAAGTACAAAAGAAAACTGCAAAACCGTGTTTTTAACTTGCCTGCTATCGTAATCGTCCCTATAGAAAACCATGCTTTGAATTTCAGTCGTGCACGACAGAAATTACTAAATCATCACATTATTACATAAAGACGTCATATTTGGCTTATTCACTTCAGGAATGATCTAATACATTGGTAAGCATTCCAAATATGCAAAAAACCAGGTTTTGAAAGAAATTGTGGCGCTTCTTTCTGGAAATCTCCTCATGTCTCTAATATTTTGACTCTGATTGGAGGGCATTTCCTCCTATACCCCAGTGACACAATGCCACTGACCAGCAAAGTTGACTGATTCTGACTTTATAGATTATTAAAACTGCATCCTCAAAGTCAATCTATGACCATGGAAATTTGAGATGAATCTCAACTGATGCAGCTGCTATTCTCGGGACATCTTTCAAATCTTAGCCCTGACTTAACTCAATCTCTACATCTGTCCAGTCTTTATGTGTTAAATCACACATCGCTGTCTACAGCAGATAACACACCCAAACCGACCAGGTAAGGTGATACACAACATCGGCTATTCTTCAAATCCCCCATCATCACTTTTCCATTGGGTTGTTGTATCACAGGGTTATCATTCAATCCCACTTGAAGGTAATTTTAAATAGGATATACAATTACCAAGTTCTTGTCAGCATAATGTTCAACCCCCCTTGAGTTTTGGAGTGATGGATTTTGGGAGCTCTAGTGCATATCATGATCGAATGTGATATTGTGCAAGTGCAAGGACATCTCGCATGATGGCATTGCATGTCAGTGAGGTTAGAAATAGTTGCCTTATGTCAAAAGTGCTATATTTTATTCATAAAAGCTGCTGTTTAATAAAGTGGCACAGGCACACTTTCAACAAAATATTAAATTTCTTCAAACAAAATATTAAATTTCTTCAATTTGCTCTCAAGTGATAGTATAGGACCTAATAATACAGATATAGTTTACACACAAAATATCATACCATAAAACATAATTAGAGACTAAAGAAATCTGTTAAGTTTTAGCCTAATTTGGGGGTTTGTGGTAACTTTAATCAACAAATGTGTCAGTTACATGAATATCAGTCTCATACTCATTGATAGTGGCATACCAAGACAGTCAATCCTGAGGGGGCAAAATTCCAAGTCGTCCCGCCAGAGGGGGCAAAATACTTAAGTTGTCCCGATAATTTGCTCCAATTAAGTCTGAACCCCGGGGGGGCCACTCGTATTCAAAGGTGGATATGATGCGTGAACAAGAAAACGCGTAAAAAGGGTATCTTTTTTCCAACAGACGATGTGACACGCGCGTACATTGATTAGGGTGTCAAAAACAGCAAAATGTGGAAAAAAGGGAATGTTTTTTCTAAACCCTGAAATTGTGATGTATAAGTAATACTCAAATTAAGTAGAGATCAAAAATATTGTACGAGATAATAAAGGTACATTAACGACACAATGCATTGCTTACTTGTTTCGGGTAGCAAAACTTACAAAATACTTCTTAAGTAACAAAATCAGACAAAAATACTTGTTTAGGGTATATTTTTTAGTCGGTGGAAATACTTGTTTAGGGTGCATTTTGGAAGTCCATGTTCACGCATCATATCCACCTTTGAATACAAGTGCCCCCCCCCCCCCCCCGGGGTCTGAACTTGACGAAGTGTGCGCATAGTGCGCAAAAATGCTGAATTCAGTTTAATTTTGCCCAAATTTAGACTAAAATTGGTCGAAATTCCCCAAAGAAGAGGGGTGAAAATGTTTATTTTGGTCCATATCGTCCTGCTTTTTGAGCCAGAGGGGCAATTTTCCCCCATCCCCTGGTCGGTATGCCACTGTTGATAGTAAAGCCACAAAATGGTCAAACAGGGTGGATGCTGAGGGAAACTACTCCGGTGTGTGTTTTCTTGTTTTTATGTTCTTCTATATTGCCTTATTTGGCTACTCCGTCAAAACTAACGTACAGTATATATGGAATGTCGCTGGCAGCAGCTTCTTGAGGTCACTGCAAACAAATACGGGGAATCCCCATGACATGCCCCTTATTTACATCTTATTTTCATCTAGATGACCCCTGACCCTTTCCCGATTCCCAGAAATTGTTTGCATTTTTTATAATTTAAAGTTTATGTTTATGGGGATTTTTTTATGCATGTTGAATGCAAGTTAAATACCTGCATTGGGTCTAAATGCCCAGCAGGCACTAAAAAGCAAATTTTAGCTGCCAAGCAGGCACTCATAGGCACCTATGCATTTAAATGCTGCCCAAGAATTTACCCTCTATAACATTTTCCTTGGTAAAGCTATCCTACAGGCAAGCATCAGCACTTGGATTGCCGAGGGGTAAATGCCCAGCAGGCACTCAAAGGCATTCAGCTTTTTCCCTTTTACTTTGTGTGTATGTCATACTAGATCCAGTGCCCAAACAAGAGTGGGGCTCTCAACATGAGGCACCAGATCCGCATTAATGCAGATCAATGTGGTATTCCGAAGCCTGCGTGTTGTCTACACGGGCATATCGTGTTACTATACAGCGTAAGCAGTGCAGAATAGGAAAGCGCTTCTAATGCGGCTTATACTGCGTAGCGCAGTGCCACGCTTAAACCGCGTTTTTGTTATGCGCTGCATACGTGCACTTACATGTTACTCTTGTTTTTAAATGTCACAATACTTATGCTGTAACAGCGTGAAAGTGTGCATCGTGTAGACAGTCCAATACACATCTACAAGATCTGGATCTCAGAAGTACCACATTGATGCGGATCTGGTACCTGGTGTAGAGAGCCCCAGTGTGTGTGTGTCTTGCCATGTCTGACATACTAGAACATACCAATTTTCAAAGTGCTAGTATTTCCTTTAAGCCTTGCATGCCCCTTGTGTATATACATACTGGTCGAATCTAAATTCTACTGAAATTTCTATGTCGACTTGTCAAAACAAAATTGTCAAGCCCACAATTGCTACTACCTGTTATTTTGTTCTTCTTATGGGAATACTTTAGAATCTTGCCCTTTCTCCAGGTTACTGTGTATTTGGATATTGGGCAAAGATTCTATGATTTAACAATGTCTAGGACTTTTTGCTTCAAAATAGAAATTAAATGAACTTATTTACACACCAAATTCTGCTATTCCTCAAGTATAATCCCACCTCCCAAATCTAACCAATGTTCATTCTTGTGGGACTATACTTGAGTTACTACACTTCTTTCTGGAAATTACTGTGGCATCTGAAACAAAGTATGCAAAATACTATAAGATAAACATCTTGCTAAACTGTGAGACTTGACTATGACCAAGTAACCAATGATCTCGGTTAGGTTCAAGAAATGGATCGAGTATTCATTCTCTTGATTTATTACAAAACTTGAGAATTTGAGCTATTAAAGATAAGAATAGGGAGACAGACAAGCTAATTTATTAAATTATTAAACAAGGACTGAATTTTTTACATATTTGAACAGATTTCATATGAAATTCTTAAACTTAAGAAATTCTAAGTCTGTTTTTAATGAAAATCTGAAGGAAAAAAACCTGCAGGCACAGCCCCAGATGCTTAAGTATCTGAATTTAATTTGAGACAGAAAGAAACACAGTATTCTCTATTTACAAGGGCGCATAAGCCCGTTGAAAATTGGACTAGATGAAATAATCTCAACAATCCATTCACACTGTGCTGATACAGTGCCGGGCTGCCACATTCATGTGCTAGGCGATCAAGTTCTCAACGCACCATGCGGCGCTGACAAATTAAGTGAAAGCGGATACAAATTTGGGCAAGCAAAGACGCCTGGATGGAAAGAGGAGCCGTAAAACTGGCCCATCTTTCTTACAAATTAGATGTCACTTTATTCCCCTGCTCTTCTTCAAGATTGTCCTTTGCCCCACAACCTATTTCATGACAAGGGCCTGCAGTTTTCAATCGCTAACGACTTGGTTCACCGACCAAATGCAGGGTTCAAAACATTTTAACTCCCTTCCAAATATTTTTGTGCGTACCTAATGGCAACACTAGAAAAGAGGTGAGGATGTTTGTCATGCCTGTTTCGTTCCTTACCCCACCCCGCTCCCCTCCATTTCTTTAACCCTCGTCTACCAAAACCTACTTTTCTGGTGCCCAAAGATTGAATGTATTTTGTCAAATGATATTCTGCACTCCGTATTATGACAAGCCAATACATAACAAGGTAGAGGACACTCTGTAGTGAGGATGGGAAGTGTCAACCCACACCCCCTTTGGAAGATAAGTACCAACGTGCCTAATATGACATCAGAATGCAGAGAGCAAAGTGCCCTCTTCCAGATCTGAAGGTCAACAGCAAAAAAATGGTGACATCTTTTTTCAAATTACTGGACCCCAGTAGAATACATATATGGTTGTTGCCAAAACTTAACATGAACTGCACACAAAAACACATAAGCCCTCTCACTAGCCAGGAAGTGGGTTTATGGTGCTCCCCGATACCTGCATAATTTGGCAATTCAGTGACTTGCCTGTTTAGTATTAAATGAAGTGTAGAGCACTTTGGTTTGGACATATTTGACTTTATAAAAATGTTTATTTTATAGCCCCGTAATCACCCACCATCAACCCTTTAATTTCAAGGCCCACCCATTTAGCATTGGAACGATTATAGATAATTCTAGTGTAGTGCAAAGTAGAGTTACAGGAATGTATATTTTACGACCGTGCAATTCTGCACCGTGCATGCTGAATTGGCAATATTAAGCGACTTTACCTGTTTATTATCGGAGCGCATATAGCGGATTCTAGTTCGGATCGAATTAAAAGTTATAAGACTGCATATTTCATGGCTCGCTTATCATCACTGTCAGATCTGCACAGGACCTGAACCCGATTGTTATCTCCTCGTTGAGTGCAAGAAGGTCGTAAGTGCAATAGCTGCCATTGTGTCAAATTACCATCAAACATACTATTGTGCAAAGTCTTTAGTCAGTGCTCTTGAAATGGTTCTTCAGCCGACTGCAATACACCTAGAGAACTTTTTCAGAGCCACGTAGGCACTGCCTCAAGGAAAATAGCTTATGATGTCTCCTAATACATGGAGCACACATAATTATCACATGGCAGCTATTGCACTTACAACCGTCTTGCATTCACAGGTTGATTTAGCCCTGCCACACACAATAAACTCTGCAAACCCTGTTTCATTCTAACTGTATGACAAAATAACACATTGTCACATCAATCAATTCATGGCTCTATTTGAAATGCTTACACTCCATTACACTAGTTCATCCCCCAATCTCAACCACACAGACACAGTTCCATAACCCGTATACAAAAGTGTATGGAGCGACTGACCCTTTGGTTGCGGTGGATGATTTCCTGATACCCAATATAGGAACTGATAAACAAGCCAAGATGTAAATGTTTTGTACTGATGAACCGTTTCCTTCCTTCCAGGAGATAGGCTAAATGGCCCTTGATGTGTTTGTATATTGTAGACAGGTTAATTGCTTTGTAAGGTAGCAAAGTTTCCTTGCAGAAACTATGACATGATCTTAAAATAGTAAGAGTGATGTATTTACTCATTATGTGCAAGTTTTTCTGAGAATTTTGACCAATCAAAAATTTGTCTGATTTTCTCTTTCTACTCTCCTCCTCTCCCCCAGGTGTATAAATGGTACCCATTATTGTGCTTGGGAGTAAACCGACGTCGCTGTGCGGAAGGAGTGGCTAACCCCACAGGAGCCTGGCCCAAACGCTAAGGAAGAGAGATGGACCTCCGCGCACGAGCTTGCTCGGCAAGAGACTTTACTTTTTATAAACCTAAAAACTAACCTCAGTATCTCTCTCCTGAAACATCATGCATTTTTGTTATGTGTTCATGTATAAAAGTACATTTCTTATGCAGCTCTTATGCAATAAAATCCATATGATACAGCTTCTGAAACTGTTCTTTCCGCATCCAAGCAAAAATGAAGCTAAGCTCTGGTTAGATTCTCCAATACACATTAGGTCTACGCCCACGATATCTGCTTGTGTTTTGAACCCAGTGCAAACCAACTAGTTTTGGGAATTTCACCCTCTTAGATAATGTGATCCCACACAAGTTCTACGTTACACCTAAAAAACTGCTTTCCTCGGACCGCAAAAAAATGTGTCCGCCTGCCGTCGTGTTTGTAAGATAGGTCCATTTGAACCTGTGACCTTGGCATATGTGACCTTGACCTCATTAACAATGAGGGAACCCATGGTGCCCTATGATTTCAAGTTTGGTTCTATTGAATTCAACTTTTCAATTAGAGTTAATTTACATTTTTAACCTATCTTATTAACTTGACCTCACTGACCTTTGACCTAGAAGTGCCTTTGACCTCATTACCATATAGGGATTCCAATGTTTGCACCTATGTTTCATTTGGTTCCCAAGTGAACTTCACCTTTTCAATTTATTCAATTTACATTTTCAGCCTATCTTACAACTTGACTCACTGACCTTGCACCTTGGTATGTGACCTTTGACCTCATCATCAACTGAGGGATCCCATGTAATTCAGTCTATGACTGAAGTTTTGGTTAAAAATCCAATCAAGTATGTGGTAGTACAAGCAAATTTAACCCTTTTTCACAACAACACAGACATCAACAACAATACGGGGACAAAGTGATCCCCTAGGTTTCCTTCCTGCCATCAAGTCAGCGACACAAAAACCTGACTTTTTTTGCACATTTTAGTTAGCCCCCCCCCCACAAAGCCTTAGTACTTATTGCATTGTTCCCATGATCATGAAATGTCCTGTGGTTCTTAAAAAAACCCTTTGTAAACTGGAACCCTTTAATCTCTACATACTGACATGTGTTTAATATAGTCACATTGCAATGCATTAGGATTGGTTCAAAAACACCCATTTTGTGACTGTGCAAACCAATTTCACAATTTTCAACAGTAGGGTATGTTCCAGACCTAAAGTAAAAGAGTGAGAACTGATCAGAAACATCAGTGAATGGAAGAAAGCCATGAGCACATGAAGCAGAATTGGAACACGACATCCGACTCCAAAGACGGTGAAATCAACCTTGAAGAGACAAACCTCCCATCTTATTATTCTTCTTTGCTTTCCTGTCAAATACTTTGGAAAGTAAAGGTGAAACGGACGTAACCTGATCAAAACACGACTATAATTCTCCTATAAACTCAAACCGCCCAACATTTCAACATTAACAGAACGAATTCCTCAGAGCCACTGCCATTTAATTCTTCAGAATCTACCAGGGTTTAAAGGTTAAAAAACGCAAGGACAGAACCCAAAGGGCGTACATACACCAAGAGACCGACAAAAGATAAGCTGCTCAAGACATGTTCAATTAAAGACCTCTCATGGATGTGAAAAATTTTGAATTTTGCAGGATTAGCTTGACACAGTGAGGAATAAGTCTGTAGAATTCTCATAAGTTAACCTTTTCCAAGCTGTAGAATTGACAGAAAAGGAAGAAAATGGCAGGTTCCAAGATAACGATTCTCCATTCCATACGTGTTGTAGTAAGTGTCCGAACGGACAGTAATGACTAAATCTCCGCTTCTGTCCGTTTAGGGTTGGCTGCTTCTGGTCTTATCATTTGCAGTGGTATGTTAGGATACCTTACTTGTTACTCCATGTCAAAAATCCCTGATTTTTGATGATTTTTGCAATTGTGAATTTAGCCAACACTGATATGTCTGTTAAGCGACACATATTTGACAACTAATTTGGATTAATTATACCACTGACTTTATCCTGTGAAAATTTTAAAATTAAATTTCTTGCGAAGCAAAATATGATTTTGTTATAAATCTAAGTTTAACATGTCTCTCTATGGAGAATGGGCCTATAGAGGGGTGCTATATAACATACAAATCATGGCCTTTTTGGCTATGGCAAGATTCCATGTGGTGCAGTGGATCAGCGCTCGCCTCCACACGCAAAAGGTTGTGGGTTCTAGCCCCGCGGTCGCCATGTGTTTGTGCCGTCGGCAAGGCACGTTTACCCCCCTCGCTTGCCTCTCTCCACCCAGGAGTATATGGGTACCACCGGCATATGCTGGAATGCAAAACAGACGCACTGTGCCGTGATGATGGTGAACCCCCCCAGCACTTATATATGAGGGATCATGCCCAAACGCCATTTTTTGCAAGATTACCACTATGATTTAAAAAAAAAAATTGCAAAGTACTAGCTTTTGTATTCCCTACTTATCATTTTTCAAAATTGAGTCTCCACTGCTTACAATTGCTCTAAAAATAAAAAAAGACATTTTTGGCATAGGGTCAACAGCTGTCTAAGAGTACAGGAGGATCACACAGAATAGATTGTGAGAAATAACAGGGACCATAGAGATGATTAGAGACACAGAAGAACAATAAGACAATCCATAAGCCAGATTGAAGGATTATGGAAGATCTTACTGAAATACATCAGATTCAATTTCCGTATTAAAAGCTAGACACCTTGGCATTTATATAGATTTAACCCTAAGAGTCCTACCTACACGCAAGATTTCCTACTCATGGTGTAACCCAGAGCTTATGTACTCATGGTGTACTCTTAGCTCTACTCCAAGGGTAACCATTGATGCACTTGATGTAGTACCTACAACTAAGTCTCTTTGAAGTACACAGCCACTGGGTGGATAGCAGCTGCGTTTACTTAGCAGTACCAATCGTATAGTGTACTCTGCATTTGCCTGCTTGGTGACAGGTACCCGTTTAAGCTAAACCAGTAGTGGAGTACCTCTGCAGGCACTTCACGGTACTCTCTACTGAGCTGCCTAGTAGGCAATCACTTTGGACATAAGAGTGGCGCAAACTTTCCATGTTTTATGACTTTCGGATTATTTTTTTCCAAGCTAGTTACGTCTATATTTGAGTTGAGCATCACCAAAACCCCTATATATGACATTTTGTGAAAAAAATTTAACGTATGTGTGACCAATGTTAATAATATGGATAAAAATTACTAAACTAATCACACAGAGCTCAAATATTTTGCATTGAGTACCCATGCCGGTACTCCGCATGGGGTGACTAGTGGTTGGCTACTGCGTGTGTACCTATGTAGATTTGATTAACCCCCACTTTTGCGGCCCGCGATGTGGTACCACCTACCCATGCGGTGTGTACTCCATGGCTCCTTAACACGTACTTCATCACAGGTACTCCCTGAATAATTGGTTGTGTAGGAATTGCTCAAAATGGAACCTTGTGAATTTTTTTTTAGCGCAATTGTGCACATGTCAGAATGACGGTATGACTGAGAGGTAGGACGAAGAGTGCTAGGACATGAATATTTGGAAGCTGATTTCATTCGGTTATTGAATTGAAATTTTATAAAACTTAGCTACTCAGAAAGATAATATAAAGCAGTAGTGATTCAGGAGGTTAAAATCTCGTTATGTGACTCCAACAAGGTCATAAGTGTAATAGCTGCCATTGTTGGAAATTCCCATCAAACATCTGTTATGTGCCAAGTCTTTGGTCAGTGGCTCTTGAAATGTGTTCTTCCAGCAGCTCTTGAAATGGTTCTTCAGCTCTTGGAAATGTTTTTCAGTGCTCTTGAAATGGTTCTTCAGAGGCAGAGTCACCTGAAGAACCATTCAAAGGATAGATAATTGAGAGCTATCATAATACATGACAGCACACATATGTATCACATGCAACTATTGCACATATGACCTGTTGCACTCACATGACGAGAATAGAGTTCACTGCACTTAATTTGGTTTGTTACATAATACTGTAGATGTTCTCAGAGTGGTTAGAGTTACAGCCACTCCATTTCTTATTACATAATGTTAAAAAAAAAAAATCCTCATACTTTGTTTGCTCTAAAATCACGATTATGAAAGAGTGAATTTCCCGAGCAACACTCCCTTTTAACATTGTTTGAAGACAATCTAAATGCTGTTACAAACTTTAATTCCCCACAGCTTGCATATTCGTTTTGATTCCACAAAAAGTTTAATGACTTGAATACAACTCATTTTTCCAGGGGCACTTGTCTATTTTGGTCTATTCTAATGATTAAACTTGTAGGCAGGGGGTAGGTCATGCCAACCTAACATCCACAGCGTATTCAAAAAGAAAAAGGCCTCAACTTCCGGGTGCTATTCTTTTTCAAAGCCTTACCATAGGAGGGCGCTCGTAGCATATCTACGTTCCCCACAGACTTGACTAAAGACGAGGCCTGGTCACGAATATTTCAATCTTAAATGATCCGGTATTGGAATTACAACTGTTTTAACAGCGAGGTTAATCCACTAACCTCCACGGAATTTTGATGTAATATTTTTTCTTAATTTATCATTATATTACTAGGATCTTTTGACAAAGTTTAAGCACGATGATTTTTTAATTCCTGGGACCGAAAGAGACTGCCATAGTAAATGCACGTAGGCATTTTCCCCAAATTACGTTTGGAAATCCCCAGCCAAATCGAGCAGAGCATGTCCTACCCCCCCTGCTTGTGGCTGTGGTTGCCACTCAAAAGGCAGTGTGCTTTTAAATCACCAGACACTAACTACCTATCTATCAGCATTAAAGCACTATTTTGATTGGTTACTTGGAATGCATTATATCATAATGACACATCAAATATTACTGTAAGAATGGGGGTATGGTTTACAATGATGATATAGAATCACTCGTTTTTGATTCGTCACTTGGAAGGTAATACATGTATGTGCAAATCAAGTACTGACGATTGTGGTATGGTTTACAAAGGGATATAGAACACGGTTTGAATTGTTTACTCACAAGGCTCTCTCCTTTGTGTCCTGTAATGACCAATCTGATGAATTGTACTACATTGTGTAGTGCCCATGGGTTAAAATATTTTCGCAGTATAGTTCTTTCATGATTTTTACAGTTTTGTACAATTTCAGATTTGCAGTTTCAACCCATATAACTATACGCTACATGCTATATGTCAAAAATAATTTTGTCAGTCATTCAGCATTGAGCTCTGTAGTTTTAAAGTCACTCAAGATTTTCCTGAGGAGGGCCGCCCTGCAATTTCCAAAAAAAATCGTGTTTTTTGCTGTACATAATGCCGTGTCCATAACTAATCACTGTGTGAATTGCTAAGCTTAAATCGAATTCCTCATATAGAAAATCCAACTTTTTAAATTTCCGGATCCGAATTTTTTGTTGTTACACAGTATCCTATGGACGTAATACTACCCATAAATTTTTACTGCCTCAAAAACGAAAAATCCATTCTCTCAATTCGAATTGTTGCATTTTAAGGTTACGATCCTTTAGTTCGAGTTTACTCTTTGCATTATTACACACAAAAGATATTTCCGATCTCTGAGTCAGGATTTAACCGCTAGATAGAAAAACATCTTGAAACTACCATTATGCAACCCTATTAGGTAGTAACAGCTACTTGCCATGATGTTGGGATTTCAATTAATGAAATCCTTTGCTAAAAAACATCAAAGTATTAGTAGATTACAATTTACCAAGTTGGTTTCCTTACAAAAGGTCTGAACAACCCTTGTAAGCTTTTCAATAATTATTCTCCTTCCTGCATCACCAGTTGGAGGGCTATAAATTCTTTGCACCGGGAAACTACAAACTTGAGAATCCTAAAAGCAAATTTATAGGTGATTTTTGACAGTTTTGTTCTTTACAACATCTAATTACTGCATTTTAACTCCACCACTCGAGCTATTTATCTACTTTTATTTTCTTTTGTGGAGGGTCCATGTATTCACAGTGTTATTGGCAGACAGAGTGTTTATTTGTAGTTAGTTTGAGTCAAAAATAAAACCTCTCACATTTGAAAGCGAGATACATAACAATGCTTCTTTGATGCGCTTATATTTAGATGTACGTTCAAAATGATGTTTATTTTGCATCTTGTCATGTTATTTGTGTCAACTTTTAATTAATCACTCTTCAGTGCAATATAGAAGAAATTCCATTGCAAGCTTTTGTTCAATGAACCCTCATCAAGCATCAATTCTCTGTAATTGTTGCTGTTGGTGCATTGTTGCTCTAGTGTTTAGTCATTGTGTCATTGTTACTATCATTTCTGTCAGAGTTACTGTCATGTCGCTGTCATTGGGGCTCTCTACACAAGCACTAGATCTGACGCATCAAGTGGTACCTCGAGATCCAGACCTATAGCACATTCATTGGACAGTCTACACGATGTACATTGCGACATTTAAAAACCGAAATGCAACGCGTAGGTGGCAAACGTTATGGCAGCCCTTAACTTGATTTCAAGTGTGGCAACTCCACGACCCAGTAATGAACAGCGCTACCATTTTCCGCACTAGCTTTGCAGTAACACGTACCACCTGTGTAGGCAACAACGTGGGCCACAGTAAGTACCCTATCCGAGGTCATCATTGTCCGCATTTAATGCATATCTGGTGGCTCATGTAGAGAGCCCCATTGTTACCTTACCTTCATCTTGTATTTTCAATATTGATGACAATACAAAACTGTGTGGTGAAATGTTGGCGCCCGTATCGATCGCTGGCTGCCCATCAATTTTTTACGTGACGACCCGAATTTTGAATCAGCAGCCAGGTGTTTGATTTATTGGAAATTTGTATTTACATGTGTATAATCTGCTAAACATTTTCCCCACATGCACATCGTAGGCTGGTGAATCAATTAACCAATCTATCATTGGAGGCTACTTTCCCGTCAAAATCGATTTATGAGTGAGCTCTGGGATTTAGTGCATCGTTCCGTATCCATCTTTTCTCTCTTTGGCCTTTGATCGTTACAGTTGGCGAGTAATATTTCGAACATTATTTCCTTCTAACATTTCAACATTTTTAAAAATGTTAAATGTTCTTGAACACTTTTTATGCATAGATTCAACCCAACCCTTCAAAATTTTGACTGTTTCTGAATGTTGCCCTGGTTGTGCCCTATATTGGTCGTAGCTGATTCCCAGCCCGCACTCACAACTCACACACATTGCTATAAGTGCATACTGTTCAGTACTGAGGATTTGGCGGATCAGGTGAACGAACATTCACATGGCTTCAACAGGGAGTTTTCATCGTTTGAACAGTCCTGCGGTCATGTTGTTGTCATCGTTACTGTCATATTTGCTACCAGTGTACGGTCAATGCTGCTGTTATTGTAATGGTCACTGTTGATAGGTTCACGCAAAACTGGGGTGTTAATATTTTCTCAAATAAAAACTTGAAACTTGCCTTCAAAACTTGGTCTAAATTGTGCATTAAAGTTAAGAATGTTAAAGTTGCACTATAGATTTTCAAGTCTCCTATTTTCTGTGATATGGCCGTATTTCATATAGATTAGACGCTCAATAGATTCCCCTACCTTTTATTTGGTTAAAAAAATCACTTAAAGTGAAACCAAGGTGATTTGTATATGCTGAATTTCAATATAACATAGGCCTGAATTCGTATTTGCTTCCTATACGAAATTAGATATTTCACAATTTGTGTACCAAAGAAACATTTTTAGCTTAAGCCTTACAGATGGGGATCTTTTTGATATATAGCTTTACAATACCAGTGCCAAACTCAGAATTTTCACATTTTTTTCGGGACAGACCTGTTATTTTAATCTCTTCGTTGCACCTTAAGTGTTAGGAGTCACCGCCAGAAATCTTTAGACATTATACAATCCAAACAGGCTTCAGAGTTTTTTAAAGGCTTCTAGTCTCACACCAGAATACACAACAATCGCTTCACGCTTTTCAACACACATTTTTTCCCTCCAAAAAATAGTCAACAACACCCCTCGCACCTTCTCAGAAATTGACAAAACTTCAAATGATTTCAATTCATCTTGCACCTCAACAACACCTCCTTGCTAGTCGTTCCTTTTTTTTTGCCCTTTTTCAAAGTTGTGTTTTTATAACTGAATTTAACATATATACATGGCGGGCGCACAGGGGAGCAAATGGGGGCTTTTGCCCCCCCCCCAATTTTTTTTCTTGCTCCCCTAGTTTTGTCCCCCGCCCCCCCCCCCGGCCCAAAGCAATAGGGATTTTGGGCCAAATTCAGCGATTGGGCCAAAAATCACCAAATTTTGGGGGAAATCAGCAATTTTTGGGACCAAAAATTGGTTAAAAATACCAAATATTTGATACTTTGCCCCCCTAGAATTTTACTTTTGCCCCCAAATTTCACTTTTCCACCCGTTTGCCCCCCCCCAAAAAAGAGGTCTGTGGCCGCCCCCCTGCTATGAGTAAATCTACTGAAGATGAGAGCAGATATGTGCAGTGCGTAAGCAAGAGGGGGCCATGCCCCACCCCGACCAGGATGTTCTGACCAGTACATAACGGTCTCGGTACAATTTTTTGTTTAAATGTCTAAAGCTTTTGGTTTTTGGGTGTGGTGCATGAATATGAAATTAGAGCTTCTTAAAGTGGGGCAACCTCGAGCGCAGCAAGCCAAAAAACTGTTTGTTCGTCAGTATGATACACGTTTCGTTACATTCATAAATCTGTGCCCCTTGTAACAAAATCCTGGCTTACCCAACTGTACTGTGGTTATGAATAAATTAAAGAGTTTCTGTATTGCTCCTGTTACAATCTAGGGCAACAAAAGCATGACATTGGCCTCTTCAATGTCCCCCTCCTTCCCCCCCCCTGTCAATGAATGCTGAATCCTGAAAATTTTCAAGGTGGCAACGAGAGATTCACATATCAGGTGTCCCTAAAAAAATCTAAAACTGATTTTTTTGCCCTATATAATCTTCCATCAAAAATATCATCCATCTGAAAGGATTAAGATGAAAAATGTTTTCTTTGGTACAAAAAATTGTGATTTTAATTTCGTATAGGAGCAGATAGAATTTCCATCCTATGTTTTATATTGGAAATATAACCTATCAAAATCAACTTTTTTCTCTCTTTTAAGACGTTTCTGTAGCTAAATACATCCAAGGTATGTATGCACTATTTATTGTCTATCTATATGAAATTACTATTATGACACACCTATTTGGGTGCCCAAAATCTTTCATTGTACCTTTAAATGCCACCTACAAGAACCCACATTGATTGGTGGGGATGGGAGGGTGCATGGATAGAGAATGCTTGCGAGTCTCCCATTGCCAGTTTTGCCATGATTTCTATATCTCTCTTTAAGAGAAATACAACAGCAAATAATCAGCAACAGAGCAGCTGTGGTCCAACCACCAAGTTGATTGGCATAAATTACACTCATATACCCTCAATGGATAACCAATCATCCAGCAACTGTAATTAAAGTTTAAGGTGCCTACCAGGTTCTATTTGATTGGTTACTCAATGGTTATTACCCATTTACATCATGCAATGAGCCAATCAGAGATACTGTAAGAAAGGTGTTCATAATAGATGCCTTAGATCAATGTCATTCCCCAGACAGTTATCCTCAGGTCACCCAAGACTATTGTTCACAGGGCACAGCGAAAATTGGTTGGACAGGGTCAATTTTACATTTATACACGGCTTCACAAATCAATATAGGAAAATGACCTTGCTATTGTCTCCTTCCCTTCACCGGTCTGCAGTTTAAAATCATGAAATCAAGCCCCATGTTATCATCATATGAGAATTCAATTCCGGATGCCAGAAATGTAAGGTTATACATATTCTGAGGGCTTCGCTTCTATACAATTAGAGTAATACGTACACAGACCTTTTTTGTAGCACACAATTCAATTAATGATTTGGGATGCCAAATTTTGCTTGGATTTCTATAACTTCAAGACCACGCTTTTTCAAACTAAGTCAATCGCTTTTTAATTTGTTGTTTTTTAACCCTAACCCCCAAATACCCTTTCACGTCATATGACCACACAGCTGTAGTTGACACTTTTCTGCAACAATATACTCATTTTATAATGACTTTCAGGTATTTTGGACCTCAAATCAGGACCTTTTTCAAGGCATTTTCGAACCAGCTAGTGAGGTCAAGCGATTGTATTTGTCTTCTCGTGTACAAGAAAATAACCATGTTTGGTGTGACCTGCCTGATTGACTGTCAGATCTCTATGTTCCTCCCCAGAGGGTGTATTGAGCCAATCCCACAATGCAATCCATTTTGGGAAATTTTCACCCACTCTCAACAGGTCATTGATCCCACAAAAATCCGATTCCTTAACACCTAAAAATCCTGACTTATTGCTCATTTTCAACCCACAAAGCATTAGTCCTTAGGAATTTTTAGCAGGATTATGAAATGCTCTGTGGTCTTAACGTTTGGAACGCTTTGGTTTTAATCCCTACTTACTGACAACTATTTTGTACAGTACAGTATAGGCACCAACACATTGCATGCATTGTGGGTATTGATTCAAGACAACCCTTTGTTGCCTTCCAGCATTTTTTCGGTCCATGTTGCTCCCAATCCCAATCTCCATCCCACAAGTGGTCCTCCGGTGTCTGTCTAAACTCACTCTTCTTGCAGGGCCAATCTTCACCAATTGCCACGAAAAGATAATCCATAGGAAATTGCACTGACTCCTTGAAAACTTGACAATGAACTTGGTGACCCTAGATCAGTACTTTAAGTGCATGAGAGATACTATGCCTACTGGCAAAATAGGCTATCTTGTATCTGTTATGAATCAAGTATGGCAGTGGCTGAGTCAGCTGACATAACAGTTTTCAAATATTCCATATTTCATAAAAAATGGCAATATAACATATATAAAAAGAAATACGGGTGTTGATAGTGCTATGAGTTACAAACCTATGAGGGTTTCATCCGAAGATCCTAACTAACATTTTAAAGGTGCAACAAGAGATTTCACATATCATTGCCTATATTGTGAAATTTCTAATTTTTATGAGAAGCCAATTGAATTCAGATTATGTTTTATAATTGAATATACGCAAATCAAATCCACCTTTTTTCCTCTCCCTCTTGTAAGAGAAATTTCTGGTAGCCAAATACAGGTAAAGAAAATCTATTGAGTCGCTAATATATGAATGACATTTACGGCACAATATTTGGGTGCCTCCAAATCTCTTGTTGCCCTTTAATGAAGTTTACACGTCTTGGGATATGTCAGTACAAAAGATAAAATCCTTTAATGTTTAAAAGGTTGCCCTAGCCAATTACACAACAATTCTTCTGTTCTTTTTTGCACAGCTAGAGAGAATCTTTATAGCCAACCGGCCCACGTCCTAATTTCCTAAGGAACTTCCTAAATACCACAAATACCAGGCCACAAAACACACCCCAAACCACAAAATACCACAGGGGATTTCATAGTCACAGATGGTTTGTATACAAACATACAGAGGCATGCTACTGGACCCCCGAATACCATGATAGTAGTACACGCGGGTATGTTTGTGGTGTTTATGTTACTAAAGTCCATACCACATACTTCAATTCCAAAATTTCATTTCAATGACTACCCGTGGATTACCATTTTTTAACAGAGCGGTTATTTTGTGCATTACAATAGTCATAGACTGTCAAATAATTGCCATTAATGTAAACAAACCCATCTATTCTGAGTTCAAACCAAACTATTTTTTGCAGATGAAGTGATAAAAATACAAGCTTTCTAAGGATAACAAATCTCTTGATTAGCATTAAATACCTCTACGGTAGCTCATATTAAATAATTATATTTTTTTTATATGGAATTTGTTTTTTTTTTTTAATTTTTAAGTGTAATGAAAAATAACTTACCATTTTTAATAGAAATATTATAACTTACAATAAACCAATGTTATTTCTTATTTCAAAACACACTATATTGGATTTTGAAATTTCACACACACCCAAACTCCGCACCTGACTACGCAATTCACGAAGACTCAAAACTTCTTTTTATATCATTGACATATAAAATTGGTGAATTCCAACAAGTACTACATAAGCTGTTATTTTTGCATTTTTATTGTTCACATATACTGCAAATTCCATAAAACATGAATTTAAAGTATGCCAATATTGCAAATAATGTAATGGGTAAATAATACTTCTTGTAGAGCCGTGAAAAATACCAACTCACAATTGCTTTAAATAAACATCATGACAAATTACACCAGCAAAAAATGAACACTCTATGGGGAGTTAAGTGCACTTGATACACTCAACTTTAAGCTCTCCACCTAACTGCAAAAAGCATTTTGCCTTTTAAGAAATATGACAGATGTGACACATAAAACAGGAAAAGCTTCATCACATGCACTTGATGGCCTGAAAAAAGCACCTCTCTCGTTTTCACTAAATCGTTTGATTTGGCCGTGAATCATACACTATGAAAACACTTGTGTCTACTATGTTGGAATTACACATATCTAAATATACAATTCATGTAATTATTATTCATCCATTTGTGGTTTTGCGGTTTATTGTAGTTTAATCACTTTGTCCTTTTCTTAGGTTTTATCTTAGCCGCATGTTCCCACAAAATTGTAATTTCTATTCACAGGATTCACAATAGACTGCATTGCCAAGGTTTGCCCCGGGGGTCCATTCTTGGACCACTGGCATGACATCCACTTCCATCAGCACATTTTCACACGTATGTCCAATTGAAGGTTTAGTCAAAAAAAAAAATTCTTATAAAAGCATTTTATATCAGAGTTGATTACAAGCATGGAAAGAAAAGGAATTCAGGCCGTAGCCCCTCTATGCCTGCTTACAAGAGTGTTGCATTCACCTATAACATGACATACTGTATTTGATATATTTTCCCATTATTAATTTTTCACAATTTAGTTGTCTAAAGTTTAACGCGTGTATAATTTTGCAGTTTCACTCAGCTACTCATAAACCGTAAGTTCAAAAATATTTAACAGACTTTTAGTTGCCTGATTCCCCAAGTAAACTGTAAACTAGTCTAGTAAGCAGAATGACTTGGTGCGGTTGGCCCCAATAATTATGGTGGGGGGGGGCTGTGATACCCGTGAGGTCCCCCAATAATCTTACACTTTTTAACCAAAATATCCATCCAAGGTTTTCGCCCTCCCTCGCAACCCGCTCGTGCTCTGCACCTCGTGGATGCCTTCACCCTCCATCACCCTTCAAGTGCCCCCCCCATCCTGAAAATCTCCTGAGGCCTATTTTAGACATAAACCTTGCAAAAGATTTTGTGCCATACACTATAATAAGGTAGATCTTTAATATTATACCTGATGGTGCCGTTGTGTCGTGCAATAACCAAATTCTTTCTTTGTTCACTGATCATTGAACCAATGGAATTCCAAGAATAGCACACAGATGCAAACCTTTGGTGTATGGCATCTAAGTGGGACTACTGACTATACTACAAGTCCAGCAAAGAAAACTTTTCAATATTGAACTCTACCTAATCATTTCGTGTTAATTGAGAACAATGTGGAGGTGTGCATGTGTGAAAAGAGCAAGGGAAATTAATCTAATATTAATACCGGTGGTCTGTCTGGGATGTTTTGTCTGTCTGTATGCCTGTCCGTCCGTTTGTCTGTTTATCCTCTCGGGGACCAAGGTGTCGAGATATCATTCCTTTGCAACTTGGTAGGTGGGTGCCCCCTGACCTTCCGAAGACCGAGTCTGTTTTGGTAGTGGATCAAAAGGTAATCAGAGGTCCATTCAAGGTCAAGAGGTCAAATGTGGGGAAACAATGGTGTAGGACATGAAACCTGAAGGGTGGGGTTGATTGTTGATGCTGAAATTGTAAGGTCACAACAAGGTCATTAGAGGTCATTCAATATACATATTTTGATGGACTCATGGTAGCAGTGACATCACTGCCAATATTTCATTGCTTGCATCGGGCATGCTTTTTGACAGATGTTGAAAAGCACCTGGTAGTTAATCACCAACCATTGCTATTGTATGTGCTGATAACAGTGACATTCTGTGACTAATTGTGAATCTGTGATGCTTTGAACAAGATGCTGAAAGTATGTGGTCAGTAACTTGCATACCAGTTGCTTTTGTTTAGTGATATTGATCTGACAGGTGCAAGGTGGTGAACACCTGAACTTATGTATCAGTCATAGTCAGCACTCAATACCATACATACCATGCTTTTGTTTTTTCTATTGAAATGTATATTTAGAAGTTATGGGGAATAGCGACAATTAGATTACTTTAACAAAAGTACAAATACATTTGAAAACATCAACTTCACATGAGTTAAGGGGTGTAATATGGGTTTATTTGAAGGTGTCTGATCAAGTGGTACTGATTTTTGTATCAGAGAAATGCTGTATTTTCTCATTGGTCGTCCTGAAATTTCAAAATCAATTCCATTCATTTCCAAGTTAGAGGCAAAAAAGATCTGTAAACCGCTAATGGCGCGTTATGGAAGGAATTGCTTTTTTCCCTAGGGTATGTGCAGCTCATGGGGTGCGTTGAATAATATGGGTGATATTGTGTATGTATAGTCCATAATTGACGAAAGAAGGTGGAGACAAAAAAAGTCCATAAGCCAGTCTAGTCTGCTGCATGGAAGGCACGTGAACTAAGTTGACTGTTGGACCAAAACCTCAACAAAACTCATTACGGACAGGAAGACGTCGCCTAGGAGTTATGAAGGCATAGTCATAAACACTTTCGTCTATAGACTAAAATTATTTTGAGTTTGGCTACTTCTAACTCATCTAGAAAAAAAATGACTTTTGGGGAAAATGTGACTTTTTTTACATTTCCCCACCCGTGTCAGACACAAGGGAGGACCCTGGGGGAAGGGTTTACATGGTTGGTAGGGGTTTGTCCCCTCCTACAATATACTAAGTTTGACTACTCTAGCTCATCTGGAACACAAATATGGCAATGTTTACTTTGTGTGAAAGTTGCTCTTTTTTCTTTATGTCCCCACCCCCTGTCAGCCCTAGGGGAGGTCCCTGGGGGAATGAATTACATGGTTAGTAGGGGTGTCCCCTCCTACAACAAAAAAGTTTATGGCCAAAAATGGTTACTTTTGGTGAAATGTTGACATTTTTTGCATTCCCCACCCAGACCCAGGGGAGGACCCTGGGGGAATGGATTACAATGGTTAGTAGGGGCTTGAACCATCCTACAATATATCTAAGCTTGGGTACCCTAGCTCATCTTGAAAAACAAGTTATGGCAAAATGTTTAACCTTTTTGGTGAATGTGACCTTTTTTACATTTCCCCCACCGCCCTGTCAACCCAGGGAGACACTGGGGGACTGGATAACATTGTTAGTAGGGGCTTGGCCCTTCCTACAATATAGTAGCTAGGTTTTAGGTAACTCTAGCTCATCTGGTAAAAAAAGTTATGGCAACATGTTTACCTTTTTGGTGAAATATGACCTTTTACATTCCCCACCCTGTCGACCCAGGGGAGGACCCTGGGGGAATGGATTACATGGTAGGAGGGGCTGTGCCCTTCTTACAATATAGCCTAGGTTGAGGTACCTAGCTCATCTGAAAAAAGTTATGCAAAATGTTACCTTTTTGGTGAATGTGACCTTTTTTGGACATTTCCCACACCCTGTCAGACCCAGGGGAGAGGATCCTGGGGGAATGGATTACATGCTTAGTAGGGGCTTGCTGACATCGACACTTTCTAAGTTTGGGTACTCTAACTCATCTGGCCCCCCCCCCCCCCCGAAAAAAAGTTATGGCAAAATGTTTACCTTTTTGGTGAAATGTTGACCTTTTTTGACATTTCCGCCACCCCCTGCAGACCCAGGGAGACCATGGGGGAATGGATTACCTGGTAGTAGCGGGCTTGTGCCCCATAAAAATATCTAAGTTTGGGTGGTACTCTAGAATCATCTGCGAAAAAAGTCATATGGCAAATGGTACTTTTTGCTTGTTTCCAGACACACACAATCCTTAAATACATACATCCAGAATTGCCATTTCATAAGCCGGATTTTTTGCTACGCAATCCGTCCAAAAATGCCATTTTAATGGACCCTCATCATTAATGTTCACTAGATATTCCATAGAAAATGGTTGGTTCCAAAATTTCAGTTTTTTATTGTGACGGGGGTGCGTTTTTTGATGTTATGAGCAAATGTTTGTATCAGTGTCCAATAGGCCAGTACAGAATTTCTGTCCGTTTATTGGCAGAAAATATAAAATTACAAATTTCTTCCAGAGTAGAACGAATGAGAACTGTCTTATGTGGACTTGGTTCAGATGCTGCGTTTTGATCATGGTATTGTTTCATACAACTTGCATAGTGGGACGCCTACACCAAAACACAAAAATGCAACTGGTATAAAAAGAAGGCACGACGACAACCATTCTAACTTAGGAATAAATTAATGCTCAAATGAATAAATAGATTGTAAGTAAATCACAAGTAAAATAAATCAAAGGCAAATAGAAAGCCGTGGCCCATGAAGCATATGAACTAGGAGTAGAACCAAGAACACAAGAGTCGTAAGGCGGTTGGCGATGCACGGTGTCTTATATCCGTGAAAAAAAATCTCCCGGTTGACGCAGCATGGGTGAGCGCACCGAATACAACTATACCAGTAGGAGAATACAAATGAAATTATCAAATACAATGTGAAGAGGTAAATATAAATAAACAAAACAAGTTCAATATCGATTGTAACATAATCTTCCCACATAAGGCTTTTATCTACTAATGTACAAGAAGACTCCTCCAAAGGCTTGCGAATCCGATGAACCATCATCGCCCTGGGAACAATATGTGCCGTTGAACTTCACCAGAAACTCACAACTTCAATTTTAAATGAATAGCTATAATATAAAATGGTGTATTTATTTGTCATTTCCACTTATCCAATATGCAGGAGACGAAGAATGTTCCAAAAGACATTCCCTGCAACTGTAATTCAATAAAACCATTTTCATTTTTTAAGCTCTAATTGAATACTACAGATAAAACACAAGGACGGACGGTTTGAGCAAAACTGCATGTTCTTCATTGATATATCTAACGCTACATCACATATTTCTCAAAAAAATAAGACGTGAAAAATGAAAGAAATCGGCAAGAGATTTAGAATTTTATGCACTTTCTGCAAATTGTAGTCAGTTATGTTACAATTATTTATTTGTCATTTGCGGAATTTAACGACAAATAGATAATAGTGCTACCCAGGGCATTATGATATTGAACTTCAGTGCCAGTGAACTAGAACAGTTGATTCAAGGTCTGATAGGCTATACCATGCATGGATAAGACAGTTAATGTATGCCTAGGAAAAATACTCCTGTAACAAAAACCTCCCCCCCCCCAATGCAGACAATGGTAATCCACATTTTCAAGTGGGTAATTCATGAACTTTGTTTCCATATATCTCATTAATTTTGATAATCATTTAAAGGTTGTTGCATCAGCTTCTCAAGATCTGCCCATCGAAACCAATCCACCAACACTAGAGGAGACGCTACTAGCCATAGGCCAAATGAAGACCAATAAGGCCGCCGGACTTGACAGTGCAATTACATCTGAAGCACTCCAGAATGGTGGTGATGCAATGGCTAAGTTAAGTTCATGGCTTTTGTACTGAAGTATTCACCACTCTCACTCCACCCAGCCAATGGACCACTAGCATCATTGTTCCTCTACCCAATAAGGGAGACCTTAGTCTGATGACCAACTATCGAGGAATATCTCTTCTGTCAATTACAGCCACGGTTTACAACAAGATCCTTCTAAACAGAATCAGAGATCATGTGGACCCAGGCTCAAAAATAACCTAAGGCACCTAAGGCCTACCATTTGCCTTGGTGCCCTAAAAAAATTTGCTATTCTTTAACGTGTAATGCCTTGGTGACCTTTTAAAATTGGGCAAAATTGCCTTGCCTGCCCTAATTCTTATTTTGGAGCCTGTGGACCCCATCTTAAGAAGCAACCAGGCTGGATTTCGTTCTGGAAGAAGTTGTGCCCAGCAGATCCATATCCTCAGAAGAATCATGGAAGGTTTCCAAGACTACCAGCTTCCTCTTACAGTCACCTTTATAGCCTTTAAGGCCTTTGATTTCATCAATACAAAGGTTATGTTTGCTGTGATGAGGCATTATGGAATACCAGAAGCAGTAGTGAATGCCATAAGTGCGCTATACAACAACTCTAAAAGTGCAGTAATGGTCGACGGAAACATTTCGGATCCTTTCAAAGTCACCACCGGAGTTCTTCAGGGTGATGTTTTAGCTCCATTCCTTTTCATCCTATTAGTAGACTTTCTACTGAAGAAGGCCACATCAGATTTTGACTCTGGAATTGTAACACACCCTCACCGCTCCAGACAATACCCAGCCAAAGTATTGAATGACTTGGATTTTGCTGATGATATTGCCCTGCTGGAATCCACTCTTCCGAGGGCACAGACCCAGCTGACCAATACTGCAGTGGCAGCAAAAAATCTTGGCTTCATAATAAGCGTATCCAAGACGGAGTACATGACTGCAAATTGTCATCCTCATCCAACACTTCAAGTCTATGGTGAATCTATCAACCATGTGACAGATTTCAAATATCTTGGCTCCAAAATGGCATCTGCTGCAAGCGGCCTAAAAGGATGCCAAGCATTAGCATGGAGTGCCTTCTGGAAGCTAGAATGTCTGTGGAAAAGCCCTCAATTATCCATCTCTGCAAAAGTCAAGTTATTCAACACTACCTGTGTGACCATCCTACTCTATGGCTGTGAATCCTGGGTGCTATCACAAGACATGGAAAGCAAAATCAACGCATTTGCTACCTCTTGCTATAGGATTATGCTGGACATAAGACGGAAAGACCGTGTCTAAAACACCATCTTATATTCAACGACCAACACTGAGCCTCTTATCCACCTTGTAAGCCATCGCCAGCTGAGTTTCCTTGGACACATTCTTCGTCTGCCAGAGGAAGAGCCTGCTAGAAGATACGCTCTCTACCACCACTGGCAAATGCCAAATTGTGTAAAACGTTTTTCTATGGAGTGTGAACTGCGCACTATGAGATTGCGATTTATTCCATATTGAAATACGTGTTTACACAATTTGGCACTCGACGATCCTCCTACATACCACCTCATGGCAAAAGGAGACCTGGACGTCCACGCACCTCTTATTTAGCCTACATCCAACGTGTGCTAGGGTATGATAAAGGCATGAAACAAGCTGAGCAGATAGCCGCACTTGCCAAAGATAGATATGCATGGAGAAATCTTGTAATTGCCTGCTCCGTAGCCAAAGGATAATGATTGATGATGATGCATAGTGTCATGCTGCTGAATCGCTATGCCGCTCTGATGATGAAATTTACGTCACTACGCAATAGTGTTAGAATCGCCAGCGGTGACCCAAGCGGCAAAGCGTCGAGCCAATAAATCAATCTCCCCGCCACTCAGGCTGCGCTTTGCCCATTGTGGCAAATCGCATTGAGTTGACTTGAATTCAACTTTGGAGTGGTGGCGCTCATGAAGTATTCCAAGTAATAGCACCGCTTGACTATAATAGCTCAATCCTGCACGCGGCCTACACCAAGCGGTTTGCCACTAAGCGGCAAGCGGCATGACACTATGTAATCACCTTTACAATGCCGGCTTGCCCAAGAAGGGGATGAGCTTTATCCCTTTCAGTTTTAACGAAGAAAGGATGTATTATTAGATGAACACCATGGCTATCCTGGCCAAGCCATTTCCTGGCTCATTCTGCCTCGACATCTTAATAGGGTGTACACAGAAGAAATTGCTGTCATAACAAGCTCACATTCTTGAATGGGATAGCATACCATTTATTTCCTCGCTTTACCCTACTGAGGTCTTGGGTTCAATCCCCAGGATTGGGCTAAAGGCTTAAGGTTGTTTCCCTTCCAAACTCGCTCTCACAAGGTTTTTTTTTTGGGGGGGTACTTCGGTAGTTCTAAAAATGTTTTTTCTTCCCAAAACAACCTTTAGCATGATGCAGGAGCCTTGGTGGATCTGATCCAAATCCACTTTGATCTGATCCAGATTTTTTTTTTTTTTTTTTTTTGCTCAACTCCTCCATATAACTGTTTTGTTTTCATACTGTGGAGTAATGGGAAATAAAGTTTGATGAACATATTGATCTATCACCCAGCACTCTCTTATAGACTTACTTCGTAAGCCAAAAACCAACTTCCTGTTGTTTCACTCTGCGACCATTCAACTGTGCGGCAGCCCGCTATCCATGTGTAGAGGTCAGTGGTTCAAATGCCTATAGGCGTACCGAGACTCAAGCTCTACTTGACCAATAGTAGCATAATCTTCTTTGATGTCGTGCAAATTTAACTATAGTAGAGTCAACCCATCGTGTCACCACTAGTACTTTTCCGAAGGTATGGGCATTGAATATGAGGTGCATGTGCAGTGGTTGGAAATTAAAATTCCACGCTAAATCTATTAGAACATTGAATTCGATACCAGAGAAAATCCATTCTCTGCTTAATGAAAGTGTTCAAGTCAGCGTAAGCGCATTTATAGCTGCATTAAATCTCAAAACATTCTGACTAATCGTATTTGCTTCAGTGGTATTCAATGCAGGTCAGTTGAATGTTACTGTTTTTTTTTTTTTTTTTTTTATACCACCTCATGGCAAAAGGAGACCTGGACGTCCACGCACCTCTTATTTAGCCTACATCCAACGTGTGCTAGGGTATGATAAAGGCATGAAACAAGCTGAGCAGATAGCCGCACTTGCCAAAGATAGATATGCATGGAGAAATCTTGTAATTGCCTGCTCCGTAGCCAAAGGATAATGATTGATGATGATGCATAGTGTCATGCTGCTGAATCGCTATGCCGCTCTGATGATGAAATTTACGTCACTACGCAATAGTGTTAGAATCGCCAGCGGTGACCCAAGCGGCAAAGCGTCGAGCCAATAAATCAATCTCCCCGCCACTCAGGCTGCGCTTTGCCCATTGTGGCAAATCGCATTGAGTTGACTTGAATTCAACTTTGGAGTGGTGGCGCTCATGAAGTATTCCAAGTAATAGCACCGCTTGACTATAATAGCTCAATCCTGCACGCAGCGTACACCAAGCGGTTTGCCACTAAGCGGCAAGCGGCATGACACTATGTAATCACCTTTACAATGCCGGCTTGCCCAAGAAGGGGATGAGCTTTATCCCTTTCTGTTTTAACGAAGAAAGGATGTATTATTAGATGAACACCATGGCTATCCTGGCCAAGCCATTTCCTGGCTCATTCTGCCTCGACATCTTAATAGGGTGTACACAGAAGAAATTGCTGTCATAACAAGCTCACATTCTTGAATGGGATAGCATACCATTTATTTCCTCGCTTTACCCTACTGAGGTCTTGGGTTCAATCCCCAGGATTGGGCTAAAGGCTTATGGTTGTTTCCCTTCCAAACTCGCTCTCACAAGGTTTTTTTTGGGGGGGGGTACTTCGGTAGTTCTAAAAATGTTTTTTCTTCCCAAAACAACCTTTAGCATGATGCAGGAGCCTTGGTGGATCTGATCCAAATCCACTTTGATCTGATCCAGATCCAAAAATTCTATTGTGAATCTAATCCAGATCCACTCTGTGCTCAATGGATCTGATCCAGATTCACTTTGCACTACTGACATCCCTGGTTCAAATCACTGACCTCTACACATGGATAGGGTCTGAGTCGCCGATTGAAATGTCAGGAAGTTGTTTTTTTACCTATACAATATGGCGGGAAACAATGCATACACCTTGTCAAATAATATAACATCTGTGTGGAATATGTGCACCAGCAGGTGTATGCATTGTTTCCACCATATTGTATAGGTAAAAAACCAACTTCCTGTTGTTTCACTCTGCGACCATTCAACTGTGCGGCAGCCCGCTATCCATGTGTAGAGGTCAGTGGTTCAAATGCCTATAGGCGTACCGAGACTCAAGCTCTACTTGACCAATAGTAGCATAATCTTCTTTGATGTCGTGCAAATTTAACTATAGTAGAGTCAACCCATCGTGTCACCACTAGTACTTTTCCGAAGGTATGGGCATTGAATATGAGGTGCATGTGCAGTGGTTGGAAATTAAAATTCCACGCTAAATCTATTAGAACATTGAATTCGATACCAGAGAAAATCAATTCTCTGCTTAATGAAAGTGTTCAAGTCAGCGTAAGCGCATTTATAGCTGCATTAAATCTCAAAACATTCTGACTAATCGTATTTGCTTCAGTGGTATTCAATGCAGGTCAGTTGAATGTTACTGACTTTAGCTACTGACTTTTGTTTTGTTACTTTTGTTACTGAACACAAAACTCTTTGCACTATGTATGTGAAAATGAAGTCAACAAGTCATGAAAGGCCAGATTATCTTAGCTTAGTTCGTTCAAGAAACGGGTGAATTGGGCAACATGTTTTTTTCTTCCTCCTCTCCCAACTAATCGACGCTCTCCAAAACTTTTCCTCTGGTGACACGATGGGTTGAATCTACTATAACTACACTCTGGCTCATAATTTCTTGGACATAACAAACGCATGCATTGACTGTTACGTGTGCAACACGTTGGTGCGCCGTTTTGGCGGGGAAGTTGCCGTACATTCTAAACTGTCCAAGAAATTATGAGCCAGAGTATAAAGCCATCTATCCTTTAAAATAACCTAAACATAGTAATCCAAACATACTTAACTGACATATTTACTAAGAGGGACTTTTTTATCACAGGAGTAGCACAATTACATGCATGTGCCACAACCAGGGATATCCCAGGCATGCTGCTTTCTGTATTATTATAATATCATGACATTACACATACATACATGTAGCTTAAACAATGTCTTTGTAAAACTAGTCAATATTTTGTAATTTCTGTCTTCAGTTCCCAGGGTGCTTACTCATTTCATATCTAGCAATGATTTTGCAAGGTACCTAGCTTGCTCTATAGCTCTCTATCTTGTTTATATTCAAGGCTCACTTTCTTTTTCCTGTTCAACTGTTGTTTTAAATTAGCAGCAGTCTTATCACATACAAATGCTAATTTGCCAATTCATAGTATAGATTTGCTAAAAAATATCTCCAGAGAGTACAAGATTAGAACACTTTCTGCATTTAAAAGAAATTGGAGCTATCAGTAAACATAAAGGAATTCATTTTAAGAGAGGAATTCATAAGTTAAGAGAGCCAGGAGTAGTATGTTTTATCCTCAGGGGCAAGATTTCTAGATAACTCCTTATCAAACATTCACATTTAACTCCCATATGACAAATATTTCCTCAATTTTTATAGTCATTTCCTAGGAGCAGTTGTCCCCTCTCCCAAACTTTCTGCACCCCACTGCTCAATCAGTCGGCTGATAGAGATACCGGTACCTCAATTTATATTAGCTTTCCTCATATATCCCATGAAGTAAAACCCCTACATTGGACCCATGCTACACATCAACTCAGATCAATACAATGAGACATTTTTCTAAATCTCACATATGCATGACAGCACAAATAGTAGCTACCCTGTTGGCAACATATCGAGGGTTTATGGCAAAAAGGCCCCATCTGCAATAGCTCCCAGGTGTTAGATTTGGCAGGTATAATACTTGATAAGAACACAACTGACAAATGGCAGCTATTGCAGATGGAGCCATTCTTGCAGTAAACACTCAATATATGAAGCAGATCACAAGCCAATACTGACAGTTGATCCAATTAGGTTGGACCTAATTTGGCATGTCTTGTAATGCTATGTTCTCTCGCTACACCACACATGTCCTACATCATGAAATAGTAGACTGTTAGTGAAATATTTTCACCAGCTGCTTCAAACAATGATATATATTGTTTAATTTGTTTGACCATAGATGACCTTTGACCTCACTGTTTGTGAAATATTTTCACCAGCTTATTTTTGCAAACTTCCCTCCCCAGTTCCTTCAAAGAATAACATATTTTGTTTAATTTGATCTAACATAGATGACCTTTGACCTCAAATTACAGGGCATCCTACATGACCCAAAGGTCAATGATTATTAATGAGTAACTTTTTTGTGAAAATATTTATATTTCTATGCAAGCAGCAGCATTTAAGGTACATTTGAACTATAACCCCAAATGACTCCTACATGACCTTTGACCCCAATTTTTTGACCTCTTATGCACCCTTACACAAGGATCATTCCAATCAAGTTTCATCAAAAATTCATCAGACTATAGAGAGAATAAAATATTGAAGTATGGGGTTATTAATTTTATCACACAAATACTTTCAGAGAGCACCGCACATCAAATGTGTTCACAGAAATGCGATGTGTTGTTCAAAATGTTTTTGAAATGCGGCTGCAATTTAAACACAGAGTCCTTGGAAGAATAGATCAGGAAGATCATGACAGCATGTGTGCATAATACAAGTTCATATACACAGCCACTTATGTTACTGGCTGTTTAGCTGTAACCATGAAGAATTCAGCCGTACTGACAGATACCGCATTGTCTGGAAACATCCAAGATGTGTTTTAATTTTTTTAAAAAGGGGTATTTACTATGTCATTTTTTCAGTTTTTCCATTGCAAACCATAGCCAGGATTGTCTGGGAATACCCAGTGCTCCTGCACAAAAAAGAATCAATGCTTGGACAAGCTCAACAGCATCAATAACCCTAACACAGCCAAAACTCACTAAAACTCACCAAGATGAGGTTAGAAAATATACCAAGTCCAAAAAAATGTGATGACGTTATGGTACGAACACACATGACAAGAAATTGCTGGTCAGTCATGGGACTGGGGCGCTGGGCCCCTGGTTTGAATAATAATAATAATAATAATAATAATACACTTTCTTTTATAAAGCGCCATTTCATCAAGATCACAACGCTGTTGCCTATTATTATTACGCTGCCATCAGGAAATCGTCACAATCATATCGCTTCACCTAGGTCAGCAGCCAGCCAAGCGCACAATCCTATCAGCACTTAGATTGTAATATTCCCCCTAACAGCTACCCGAATATCGCTTGGGTCGACGAGGAAAGTGAGGTAAAGTGCCTTGCCCAAGTGCACAACACATTGGCCGCAGCGGGGCTCGAACCCGTAACCTTCAGATCATGAGTCCTGCCTAAGATGTCCTATCTTCTTTAGCTTCTATCCCTTTACCCCTTTCCTTCCTCCCAGGTGATATTCTAGAAACAAGAACAGTGTTAGGGATAATGGCTGCACCTACAGCTGTACGAAAATTGAAATCCTGCCTGCTGAAATGGTTTATTTAACACATTTTCTATAAAAATCTACACATGTCAAAGGTAGGTTCACTTCAATTGAGCACATATTAGGCAGATTAAGGACTGGCAAACCGACCCATGATGACCTTTGATCCACTAACCAATACAAACTCAGTCTTCGTTTGGTCAAGGGGCACTCATCCACCAAATTTCAGGAACGTGCGACCCTCGGTCTCCGAGAAAATAGACGCGGTCAGACACACAGACCACCGGTATTAATATATAGACTAGGTGGTCCCCGGGTTTCGCGATCACCTGGCTTTCGCGATCACCTGGCTTTTGTGATCACCTGGCTTGAATGACCCGGCATCAACAATCGACCCCACCAAGTTTCATGTCCATACACCATCGTTTACCCCATTTGACCTCCTTTGACCATAAATGACCCCCAATGACCCTTGATTCACTAACCAATACAAACTCAGTCTTCGTTTGGTCAAGGGGCACCCATCCACCAAGTTCGGTCCCCAGGTTTCGCGATCACCTGGATTTTTAAAGCACTACTTGTTTGAAAACCGTTTTTTTGACCTTGAATGACCCATGATGACCTCTGATCCACTAACCAATACAAACTCAGTCTTCGTTTGGTCAAGGGGCACTCATCCACCAAATTTCAGGAACGTGCGACCCTTGGTCTCCGAGAAAATAGACGCCGTTAGACACACTGACAGACCACCGGTATTAATATATAGATGCTTAACATGCTATACTATAGGGTATGTCTGAGGACCCAGTAGTGACCTCAGATAGCTAAGTCCTGGGAAAACCATGTGCTATCAAGTCTAACTCATTAGACTTATACCAAAACATACACACACACACACACACACACACACAACATAAACATTGTCATAAACACAGACACACATAGCATGAAAAAGGATTGTCAAGTGGTATTTCCAGCTATAGCTACTGGTCTACAATTATAAAACCCACCTTATTCCTCAACCTCAGTTTAAACGGCCCCTTCTCCTCCATCAATTTACAGGGCTAAATTCTTAAGTACATTACATCCGTTGACCAATGAATAAAATAAGACGTCTAGCAAGTTAAGCTGGTTATCTCTTTTCTGTATCTACATTTTGTACTGTAAAAGTGATAATTTTCGTGTGTGTAATTTTTCGCGTTTCAGCGATTTTTAACATTTTTGCTTGTTTTTAAATTCGCTCTTTTCAGCTATCCTACACAGACCTACACACAAAATAAACATTTTCGCAGGTTTTTAATTTCGCGCTAGCTCAGAAGCGCGCGAAAAGCGCAAAAATTAATGTAGCGCAAAAATTTCCACTTTTACAGTAGAGGAATCATTTCAGGTCTTGCCAGATCTTCGCTTTGGCAACTTTTTTCCCTAACATCTTCAAGTAGCCCCCTTCCTCCTGAATCAATTCAAGAAAGATAAATTCCGCTTGGGTTACCTTCACCGACCATTGACCAAGATTTAGTTTACAGCTTAAGGAAGGGCCATACTCGAGTAGAAAGTATCCAATAACATGTTTTTCCCGCTTGTGTAACGTTTCTCAGGCCATTCCCCACAAGACAATTTAATGAAATGGTGCGATGGCGGTGCTTGCCTGAATTTTGTCGTGCAATCAGCTGTATAAGCTGAGAGGATCTGAGAGGTGTCAGGCCTGGCCACTGATCCCTGGCCAATTACTGCATAGATACCGGGTATGGTTAAGAGCTGGGCAAATTCTGGCAAGCTTCTGTCTTAATTTTGGAAGTCACATGTATTGTTACGTCCATATATGCGCTTAACGATGACTACATGTATGTGGAATGTGGTGTGTGTGTGTTAGGAACGTGCGTGTGTGTGTGTGTGTATACATACGAGTGTGAGAGAGTGTGTATGCGTGTGTGTGTGCGTGCATGCATGTGCATGTGTGTGTGTGCATACATGCATGCGTGTGTGTGTGTGAGCACGTGTCTAAACAAGCTACACCGTGTTGTGCTTTAGTAACATGTCCAGCCACTTACAATTTCCAACACTTTGATTAAAAAAGAAATCAGTATTTTTTTAATGACTGCTTAAATTTGATCTTCTATTTCCTGCTTATCAATAAGGGATCTGAAGGAAAGATGAGGAAGTCATATGCATTGTGGGTGTATGCATATGTGTACAAACACATGCACACGTGTGCGCATGTGTGTTTGTGTGGGTATTCTCAGCTAACCCACTTAGTAAGTATGGACAGATTATTATAAAGTGGCAAAAAGATTAGCATCATAATCTACCTTCTACAGAACAAGCTGCAGTAGGTTCCTGGCTATGGTTTCACACCACTAAATACTGGTCCCATTCGTTCCTGTACAAAATGGGCGAGATGAAAACGTCATTTTCTCCTCAATGGAACATCTCAGACCTTAAAGCTAACATTCTGCTTGAAGATCATCATATTTCCTACCCAATCAATCATGAAATTAGGGTAGTTATCCCCAAAATTTCCGAGCTACTGGACCGCGAAGACTAGCATGCACCGTGGACCCTGGAGGTCACAGCACTTTTTCAGTCAGGTGTTCCCTGTAAGAATACGGTTAAAATTGGTTTGTTGGATCAAAATACAATATCAATGACAACCTTTTTTTGATATTCCTACAGATTTTATACTTAATATTGATAGCAACCATGATTTGCAACCCAGATCTCCCCATTTCTCTCAGGTTTTAGGGTATACTTAGGCGAGGGTCACCAAAAACAAAACACCTCATTTGCAGTGGGGGCTGGACTTACCTGTTTCTCATGTTATTTACTGGTGTGAATCCCTATAGATGAAGAGTACAGTTTAAACCAATACCATGCTGCTTGGCAATGTACCTTGTTTATGGTCAACCATAAATATTTAGAGTTATCTTAAGGGCATTGTGGTACACTTTATCGTGTCTATTCGCTGATGTAGTGCGCATTAGAATAAGAACGGTGCCAGGTCAACTAGCTCACTCACGCAATTCGGGTAGGAACCAATGATCACATGATAACCAACACCCAAAAACCTATGGCCAAATCATAATTTGGACAGGTGCAGAGCCAAGGTGAACCAGAACCAGTGGTACTAACATGCCTAATTAGCGAATAATAAAAGATTGAAGTTAGTTTCCCCAAGACACTTGTCTGTGGGTGTATGTGAGTGACAGGCTCTTATATCAAGGAGAAAGATGGTAAGATTAAATCTGGACCAGAACCTTTAAAGCGGGACAGAAATGGCATGTGAAATAAAAATTTGACAGAATGAAAAGGACCCTTACTGAATCCCTTCCAGAGTTGAAAAACAATTTGGATGTTTACATTCTGTAAAAACAGTAAAAAAGGTGAGTCCAGGGGGGGAGGTGGCAGTTTGTGGCCCAATTCGGAAACAGATACAAGGTTTTCACCCCTGCCAGAATTTAAGTGTATTCTCGCAGGTTTTGCGACACAATTCAAAAGCATCAGAACGGGATTCAGGCATTGTACTTAAGGCTTGTAGTAAGATATTGATCTGCAAAGTGAGATGGAGCATGAATTAGCCGGGATTAGCACATTATAAAATAGCAATGGTCTGTGAGCACTGACAGATGTTTTTCTTAGTTGGTAAAACTGGCAGTAATGTCAGCATCCTTGTTCCAGAAAATGCCAACAAACTGCCACCTTCCCCCCTGGGAACTTTTCCTGTTTTTACTGTGTTTACAGAATGTAAAATTCCAAATGTTCAAAATCGTGAAGTGATTTCAGTAAGGGTCCTTTTCATTTATGTCAATTGTTATGCCATTATGTCCCTTTAAGGATGGAAATTCTTATAAAATTTCAAGAAACACAATTTTCATGAATCATGTCAAATATGCCTTAAAAGGGGAAATTCCCAACCATAATTGTATATGTGATTGGTATAGTAAGATCCATAATCCTTTCATGGCCCCTTCCTCGAATTCAGGACTAACCATTTCCGGAAAGAATCCACATGACCTGGAACCAGCATCAAGTAAACACACACAACCAATATGGTACGGCCTTTGAAAGCTGTTAACAAGCAAACACCACAACAGCACAACTCGCCCAAAGGCTAGGATAGTTTCTCTTGACATCAGATAAGCATCCGCTAATATATCCCACACATAACCTCATTCTTAGGGATGACCACACAGCCAGAGATTTATCTGGGGGGCTGCCATGGTTTTGGTTTCACTCAATTTGAAGGTAAAAAATATATATAAAAGATATGGTTACCGAGGTTACAGGTTACAAGGTGGGGAAAAGATTAAATTTCATTTAAAAAAAGTTTTTTGTTGATTTTTAAGTCAAAATGAGATTAGTTGGGAATCTTTGGTTTGTTGGTTAGTTGTTCAGTTGGTTCAGTTGTTGGGTTGGGTGGTTTGTTAGATTGGTGACTGTGGTTGGATCAATGAGTAGGTTGGGTTTCATTGGGCTGGGTGTGATTGTTTGGTTTTTTAGGATTGTGATGGGGTTGGACTGATTGGGTGGGTTGGATTCGATTGGAATTGGTTGGGTTGGATTGATGGGTTGGGTTTTGATTGGTTGGGTGGGTTGGATTGCTTGATTGGAGTGATGGGTGGGGTTGGATGATTAGGCTTGGAATGGGTTGGATTGATTAGGAATTGGAATGGGTTTGATATATATGTGTGTTGGGTTGGGGGGATTGATTGATTGATGGGTTGGGTGGTTGGGTTGATTGGGTTTGGGGTTGGACGGAATGGGTTGGTTGGACTGATTGGGGTTGGGTTGGATGATTGGGATTGGGTTGGGGTGGATTGATTGGGATGGGTTGGGTTGGATTGATTGGGATTGGGTTGGGTTGGATTGATGGATTAGGTTGGGTGGATTGATTGGGATTGTATGGGGTTGGATGAATGGGTGGGTTGGATTGATCGGATGGGATTGAGGGGTTGGGTAATTGGGTTTTTGGAAGTTGGTAATTGGGGATGGATTGATTTTGCTCGGCCTTCAAATTTTTTTACAAAGATTTTGAATAGATTGCAATCGCCCAAAATGTGATCTCCATCACACATGTGTAAATTAGGCTAAAACTCCTAAGAAAAGAAAAGGCGGTTCTCAAACCACAAAGGTCCCCCGCCCGTCGCAACAGTAAATGGAGGGAAATATATTTAAGATCACAGGGAGAATTGTGATGGAAATCAAGTGGTTCTCAAACCACAGCGGCTGCTGCAATAGCAGTTGCAATTTGACGTATCGAATGTTAATACATTGAACATACAACTACTTGGAGTTATTGACATTAGATGGGACCTTACTTGACCTTGAAATGGGACTCTTCCAATTTCAAGTTTAGAACATGTGACCACATCCACAAGTTTTGCCCACCACATGTTGAGTTAGTTGACCTTGAATAAACCCCGACCTTGAAATTACATTCAAAATTTTTGACAATGAATGCTTACTACACCCATCAGTTTTCCTGACCATAATACCATGTGTATGGATTTGGAACTTGAAGACCCCACATGACCTTGAAATGACCATCAACATTTGGCACTGATGTTCACCACAACCTCCAAGTTTCATCACCTACCACAACTTAGTGATGTGACCTTGGATGAACCCACATGACCTTGAAATGACCTTCAAATTTTTTTTGGGCACTGAATCTGGACCACACCCACCAAGTTTATCATCATACCGCACCCCTACTTAGTGTTTTGACCTTGAATGACCCACCATGACCTTGAAATGACCTTCAAATTTTTTGGCAGTGAATGCTGCACTCATATACAACCTACCAAGTTTCAGCATCCTACCACAATTTGAAAGGGTTATAGCATTTTATCCCATTGACCTTGATGACCCAAATGACATTGAAATGACCTTCAAATTTTTTGGCATTGAATGTTGACCACACCCACCAAGTTTCACATCCTACCACACTTGCCAAGGCTTATACAATTTAATCCATTTTTGACCAAATTGACCCTATTTTTGACCATATTGGACCTTTGACCCATGCCAAATGACCCCATCTCCGAACTCATTCCGCCGCCTACTGACGACATCATGGTGTGAAGATGGAAACCCATACTTGCTGGAGATAAAAAGACTATCGGTTTTACAAGGTTTGCCAGCAATATTTAACCCTATTTTACATATTTGACCCACGACTTTGACCCATGGAAACATGAACCCACTTCAGTCAGGCCAACGCGTACTTGAGGTGCATCAATGTTGCAAAGATGGACAACCCACGCTTGCTTAGATACAAAGATATCGCGTGGGAACACACACCACACACAACCACACGCAAGGACGAAGAGCATTTATATAGTCCCCCTTCGCCAACAAAGTGTGGCGGGGGACCAAAAACAGGAATGTCTGACAAAATTACCGACGCTCCCAACTGGGCAATAAACTGCAGGTCAGCAATGCAGTTCAGTGGTCCCGGATAACTACTATTATGAATGTATTAGAAGACCTTGATGTGAGATAGCTTTCAACAAGTATTGATGTGCCTGTATGCCAGCTAAACATGCCTTGACACACCACTACAAGTTATAGCTAATGAACCATTGTTTGCACCTCAAATCTACCTACACACAAGTCTCCTACAAGCTAAGATCTTTGGGATCTATGCCACAGGATTCTTTCATTTATGATGTCCATGTGTAACAACTAAACTCTTGATTAAATTAACTGCCAGTCAATCTACTGAGTCATCTTCTGAAGATAACATTTGATGGACTTCCAAAAGCTTGGCCACCTTATTAAATGGACTCCTCCACAAAGACAATATTTCTACTCAATTTGAGGGTTTAGTGCAAGAAGGCCCCATCTGCAATAGATCTGGCAGGTATAACACTTAATAACAACACATCTGACAAATGGCAACTATTGCAGATGGGGCCTTCTTGCACTAAACCCTCGAATTGTAAGTATTGGAGGATAAGAAGGGGTGAAGAAAAGTGTTGTCAACATTTTTGTTTTAGGTCTTGCCAAAAGACACTGCCCATATTTAAAACAACAATGACAGCAAACAAGAAGTTTTTACAATTTCAGAAGACAACAAGATGCATTGGTCCTTTGGGAGGTTTACATCCTCTACGTTGTATACCTGAAAAGAACAGCGTTTGACAAGGCTTATTAATTTAACTAGACTAGTTACTAGTAGATTGGCCAAGGTATTATTATCATCATTTGAGGGCACATGTGGTCCAGTGGATCAGCATTCGGCCCGCACGCCAAAGTTTGTGGGTTCGAGCCCCGCTGGGGTCAATGTGTTTTGTCCTTGAGTAAGGCACTTTACCTCAATTACTCCTCTCTACCCAGGTGTATAAATGGGTACCGGCATTATTCAATGCTGGGAAGGTAACAGACTCGCTGTAGATGAGGTGTGGCGATCCCACTACAGCAACATTATATGGTGGAGTCTGGCAAAATCGCTTCGAAAGAGAGATGGGCACTCCGTTCCTGTGTACACAGGTCCGTCCCCTTTACCTTTACCTATTATTATCATCAGGTTAAAAAAATTCATATAACTGTGCATACATAGTGGTTGGTGCACGCTTCTAAATAGTCCATGCACTCAGATGGATCGGCTCCTTGCTCATTGGTTCTTAGAAATTCCTCCTTTTTGTAATTTCTTTCCACAGAAGAACACAAGTTTTCTACACAATAGTCAATAGCGTACCATGGGTCAACCATATGCTTGTAACCGGAAAACACGCCACCAGAATCAAGTTTCATTTTGAAAACCCGTTTTTAATTATCTTTTGAACTGAAAAATATTTTCAAATCACATAATGCACCTTTAAAATATCTGCAACACCTGCCACCTGTGATACGCCTGCACTGTTGTTGATTGTTTCTTTTTAAAGGTGCTCCACCCGATTACAACACATATATTTAGTATTGCATAGGAAATGCCATCACCAATTCCATAATTTAATATGATTACCATTTTAATGTGAGCTGTAATACTCTATGGCTGGTATTCTGAAAGGGAGACTAACTTTAGACCTGGGAAAAAAAAAAAAAAAAAAAATGTAACCGGAAAACACGCCACCAGAATCAAGTTTCATTTTGAAAACCCGTTTTTAATTATCTTTTGAACTGAAAAATATTTTCAAATCACATAATGCACCTTTAAAATATCTGCAACACAGGCTCCAAAATAACCTAAGGCACCTAAGGCAATTTGCCTTAGGTGCCCCTACCATTTGCCTTGGTGCCCTAAAAAAAATGCTATTCTTTAACATGTAATGCCTTGGTGCCCTTTTAAAATTGGTGGAAAAATTGCATTGACTGCCCTAATTCTTATTTTGGAGCCTGGCAACACCTGCCACCTGTGATACGCCTGCACTGTTGTTGATTGTTTCTTTTTAAAGGTGCTCCACCCGATTACAACACATATATTTAGTATTGCATAGGAAATGCCATCACCAATTCCATAATTTAATATGATTACCATTTTAATGTGAGCTGTAATACTCTATGGCTGGTATTCTGAAAGGGAGACTAACTTTAGACCTGGGTTTAAACCAGGGTTTAGGCTACTTTTTTTTCCTTCAAAATACTGTGAAAGTTAAATTTGAAAGTTAACAGGTGAGAAAATTCCTCATGGATGGGCTGTTCCAGCCCATCCATGAGGAATTTTCTCACCCGTACAGCACACTTTTAGAGTATGTTGTAAGAAAAAAAGGTCCCCTCTTGTAGGACTAACCCTGGTTTAAACCCAGGTCTAAAGTTAGTCTCCCTTTCAGAATACCAGCCTATAATTTTCGGTAACTGTAAACAACACACATTCAAGCTTGTAGCATCATAATGTTAAAGAATTAATCCCAAATATTTTTTCAGATGAGATGAAAAGAATACAAGCTTTCTGCTGATACCAAAATCTCAGGTTTGATGGAGTGAATCGGGTGAGGTTGAGGCCAAGGATCAGGTAGTGCCCCTTTAATGTAATATTATGCACCATGCATTTTTAAACACTGAAGCAACTATAGGTAACAACTGCCTTTCAATCATGATCAACATTGTGCATTCTCAGCCAATACAGTCTCAACTTCAAGGGCACAGTTCAGTGACTCCCATATACTCAGGCGGTGGCGGCCAAGCTTCATTAATAGCGCAAAACTGCCGAACGAGTTATTGGACGAGCCTGAACAGTGACCGAAAGTTGAAGTCACTGTACGCGTTTATAAATAGATCAGTGAGTGGCCAGTGGGAATTTCCGTACGGAGCCGCGGCCGATCTAAATTGCATCGCTTTAATCGGTGGTGCATAATTGTGCTGCAAAACTATCATCAATCTTTTTTAAAGACTGGACATGAGAGGATTGCTACATGCAGGTCAACGAATCATTCCACGGTGGTGCATAGGCTACCTGGTACATGGTCCGCAGCCCCGCATCTATAAATAGTGGTGACCCTGCAATTGAACATGGGGTCAAGCGAGCCTCGTTCAAAATGAATCCTGTTTGTACCGTTATTCATACAAAAAAATACTTACACTGGAGTTGATTCTTCAACTCCAACGGATTTTGAGTGGAAAAATATTGATATTAAACATATTTTCGACTTAAGAATATTTGTCAAGTTTTAGTGATTACGTGCTAAACCTATGGGAAAGGCAAAAACGATGCTATCTTGGCCGCCCCCCCCTGCCATATACTAGTGTATTACTAAAACACACACCCCTGCTTTTTGAGGATGATATATGATACCCAGAATACAAGGTTGGTTCATGACAATACATAAATGAGCATGGTTCTATGAACTGAGTGCTTGGTGAATGAGACTATCATAGTGATACATTCCCATAAGATAATGCCATGCTCTGCTTCAACGACATACTGCAGGTATCATCTACAACTTTTGTGGCAGTACCACCAGTATGTGAATCACCCACCCCATAGGGCAGCTGTCCATTAGTACTATTCCTTGTGAATAATTAAAATTGAGAAATCTTGTTATGCTCAATTGTTTGCAATCATTATTTTCCTCTCGTAATCAAAAAAAAATAACAACCAAAAATGTTACGATCAGTTAGTGATCCTCCAACCAAGAATAACTCAGAGGACTAAATTTTGGAAATTGGAGGGAAATTTGTGAATTTGGAGAGCAATTGTCGTCAGATCAATCTACTTGTTGCAATTGAATCGCCATTTTTGAAGACTAACAAGCATGGCTGTTTTCTGTATCTAGACATACAATTTGGCAATAACACCCCTCAGTTATGATGTAAAAGTTTTCCAAGAAAAGATTTATTGGGCGGCTGCTTTCACAGAATTTTTTTTCAGAGGCCCTTTTGATGTTTGCCCTCATTGACTTTTTTTTTAATGCTGAGGTACATGGCCATCTTTTAAGTGGATATGACCTTGTCACCATTTGGTTATTTTCGCCCATGAATTGTGTGATTTGGTTGTGTGAAATTTACCTGAGTCGAATGAGAATTCAACAAGGTAATCCTCTCTTACACAAGTGCATACAGCAGACATGTGTTTCTTTATTTTAAAGAGGTACAACATTGATGTATGTATCAGATAGCGGAGTATTATCAAGAATTTGGTGGCTGGTTTTGAAGTCCTACCGACGGCGATCGATCGCAAGTCGACCCATGCGACCAGCTTAGTGTGAAACGCCTTGAACCCTACCTACCACAACCAGACTCACTAAAGCTCACTGACGAGGCTAGAAATACACTAAGGTCCCAAGAAATGCAATGAGTCCGCCTATATGAACACACTCAAGGCAACGAAATCCCTGCGGGGCCAGAAACACCCTTGTGGCTTGCCATCCCTGTACTGGGACTTGTACTTGGGGTTGTTTGAATCCCACCCAAGTTGCCCAATCTTCTTTTCCTTCTATCCCCTTTCCCTTCCCTTCCTCCTGGCTTAAGGAAAACAGTGTTAGGGTTAATGTGAGATCAGAGGTTGCTTTTTGAACCAATCCAAAATGCATTGCTATTATGTCCCATATTGTACTGTAGCAAAATCATGTCAGTACTTAGAGTAAAAGAATTTTAAAGAACCCCAAGACATTTCATATCATGCTCAGATTATTAAGTACTCATGCTTTGTGGGCTAAAAATGAGTGTAAAAGTCAGTGTTTTTAAGTGTTAAAATAGGATTTTTGTGGAATCACATACCTTATTGAATTGTAAATTCCCCAACTGGTGCTTATGGATTGCCTCAAACCCCTCTGATTGTGAGATTGGTCATCACCAGACAAGCATCCTGGCTCTATGGCTGCTTTTCAGACTCACAGTCTTAACCCAAACAGAAATCAGGCAATCAATCAGGAACAGCAATACCTTGAACAATGGTCTCTGCCTTTTGGTGACACATCCGTTTGTGTACGATGACAAATTGACAGCTTATGGATACAAGACTTAAAAGCTGTCACTCACTTAACGATGACAAATTACAGAGGATCTAATTTTTGGCCTCAATTATGCCATCTGATTATCACCAATTCATCAAACTAAAAACACAAGCAGGATTAGGGAAGGTCATGTTAGGTAAAAACTGATGGGTGATAGATTAAATTTTGCTAACTTAGGTAAAAACTGATGGGTGATACATTAAAATTTGCTAACATTAGTTAGCATCATTTATTCATGTATGAGAGAAAAAATCTGCTGCAATGGGGTCAGCGCACTTAACGTCATCTTATACAAATGTCTGAAACATCTTCAGTTACTAGAGTGAAGTATTGGACACTATCAGAAGAAATTTTGAAGGATTTGATTTTATGGCCTCATAAAGTGAGGAAAAAATCGGGCTTCTGTCCCAACACCTGCTAAAGTGGCCATGCGGCAGATTCTTATACACACACCAATATATCCAAGCATCATAACAAACACATGCCAACATACACATGCATGTTTGCATAAAACCTGTGCATATGCACAACCAAACCACACACACACATCCATGTCATGCACACACACAGACATGCATACACACACATACACCAAAATGTGTCTGGTAACATCAATCAGACTTATAACAACTATTCATTCAATTCTCACAGATATCCTCTACATTTTCATCACCCAGAGCTTCACCATAGCTAAGTAACCCTAGTTACAAACGTCCAGCACAGTAAGGAATACACCACTAAATACGTCCCCATAGACTTGTGTACAAATGACGACTGGTTATGTCAAAACTAAACTGGATTTTGGGGGAAGATTAGGACCAACCTTCCCTCAAACGAATGAAAAAGTCATATGATGAAGGCTGATTTTTTGAGTTACAAAGCATCGAAAAATTTGGCTGTTTTCAAACCGTCAACGCCTATTTAATGTTAATATACATTAAAATTTCACAGTTTCCTCCCCAAACCCTCATAATTATACAAAAATGGCAACAGACCACATATTTACCACCCAAATGGTTTGCTACTAGTCCAACCATTATGATTAATTTCAAATTTCTTTAAGACAACAATTTAAATCAACATTTTGTGACTCTCTTCATTTTAGGCAAGGGCCATATTTGGGACGCCAACACTGTCTCAACACTGAACGCCAGGGTCTGCTACACCTGTTTATTTAGTGGTGTGATTCCTGACGAACTGGCAAAATTTCTGAAGACACCTAATTTTCATATATTGAAGGTTATTATTCTATCAGACGAGCATTTGTAAGCCAAAATATAAAGACACAGAAATGAGTAAAACTACTCTGGCCCGCCAGTTTCTTGAATTTTCAGCTATCTTCTGACGATATCAATTTTGTGTAAGAAAATGATCTGGTTAGAGGATGGTAAATGAAGCAACTACAAATGATACTTAATTCACAGATAAGAGCAAATTCTATCAAAATGGGCATTTTTAAAAGCACCAATTTACATGAAACGGGTGCTTTTAAACAGATATCCACACAATTCACATGCATTGGGTGGATTCCAGCAGAAGAAAGAGGCCTGAAACGCACCCAATTCAGTTAAATTGGGTGGGGTATATTTCACCCAAAGTGGCCTAAAAGCACCCAATCATGCATTATTTAGTAATTTTTGTGAATATTAACACAATCCCCTGCACAACTTTTCTCTGTGATTAACCACTGAAGTAGAATTCTAATCAATCACATCACATCATTGATTGCTGTCATAAGGCAACAGTGCACATGTTTGAACATGCCTGTGAAATGTTGATCGGAAGGTCTTTTTTTAATTAATCCTTGCTCATAATTGATTTTATATAATGTAGGACGAAAGAATGAATCCATTAAACTTGTAGATCATGCATTTTCCGTTTCTTCTTTTGCACTTGGTGGATCATTGCAATTTACCCACAATCCTCAGAGACAAGTCTCATATTCAGCACAGTCCCAATATCCATGCAAAATGGCAAATGCTGAATACAATCATTCTGAGACTAGAGTCTTGGTTCTCATGGAAAAGCCTTGTAGCAAGCTGATGCACACCAAACATGTGGTTCCCCCCCGTAACCACCCCCCCGGTTCCCCCCCCTCCCCCGAATGTTACGGAAATGTTGGGCCGTGTGTATTTTTTTTTTTAGGCCAAAAGATGTACGCCTACTTGCTGCTATGATGTACTAGACCTAAGCCTAGGCTATAGGCTGCCCCTCTTTAATGGTGAGAATTTTGAAAATAAAACAGTGCACATTTTACAGACAAGTGCTGGCTGCAAAATTTTGACACAGGTACAGTCAGTGTCACAAGCTGCGATATTGAGTCACGTCATACGTAAAAACCTGTGATCAAGTCTAGGCTAGGAACTGATGAGGGCACGTGGGTCCGTGGAGTGACGGCCGCTCATGGGGAATTCTGAAGGTGTTGGTTCGAGTCCCGGCTGAAGGCCCACGTGTTGTGCACTTGGGCAGGCACTTTACCTCACTGCCTCCTCTCTACCCAGGAGTGAAAGGGGGAGCGTGTCAGGGGAATGTTACAATCGAAGTGCTGATAGGAGTGCACTACGGGTGCGCCCTAGTTGAAGCGAATGATTCTGATGATTTTCCTGAGATACGTAATAATATTGTAAACGCCATTATGCTCGGCGAATGGCGTACCTAAATACCTGTATTATTATTTTTAGTTTATTATTATTTGATCTCAATTTGGCACTAAACTCATAAAACCTACTTGGCAACTTTTAATTGGCTTTGCAAAATGCTCATCTAAGTATGATGAATGCTTACACATTGAACACATTCAGTTTATCGTGACCTACTCAAACAGGCTTGGGCATATGTGATGCATGACTCTGTAGGAAGCACACCACTAAATACCCCCATAGACTTGTGGTACAAAATGACCTCCTCACCAAATCGTCATTTCTCGGCATAAGCGACTGTTTATGTCAAAAGGGATTTTTGGGGGAAGGATTAGGACCATACCTCTTTCAACGAAAAAGTCTATGAATTAAGGCTGATTTTGGAGTTACAGAGCATCGAAAAATTTGGCTGTTTTCAAAACGTCCACGCCTAGTTTAATGTTAATAGAAATTAAAAATTTCACTTTTTTATTTTTTTTATTTTTTTTATTTTTTTTACAAAAATTGTACAGACAAAATATTTACCACCGAAGGTTTATTACTAGTCCACCATTATGATTAAATTTCCAATTTCATTTAAAGAAAGACACAATTTTATCAACCTTTTGTGACTCTTCATTTAGGCACGGGCCATATTTGGGACTCCACCAACTGTCTCGTCGTCCTGTACAACACCCATTTATTTAGTGGTGTGAATTCTGTAGGGATTATTTCCCACCTGTAAATCATTGTTACTATCAGATATGACCAGCAGACACATGAGGCTGTAGTATGGTCACTTAGTACCAATGATGCTTGCCAAGGTGGGGTGACTTGTCCTAAGTCAGAGAACGATGATGGATCTATAGTATATTCTCCCTATTTTCATTAGCAGAAAACTAACAGATTGTAATAACAGGTGCAAGTGTGGAGATTTGTTTACTAATTGCTAATGATGCTTAACACGTTTTACCAGAAATGTGGACATAGGATGTTAGCTCTCAGTTCGCTTAATTCAATGTAGCGCGCGTACCCACTACTGAATCGATTAGACAATAAAAGCCATTTTGCTTTTGTCAAACTAAGGATTTTAATCATCATCGCTATAAGGGATGTACATAAATGCTTTGTCAAAATAAGCAATTTGCAAGTGTGAACAGGGTTCCTAGAAAAATGTCAGAAACATGGAGTAGGAGTAAAATAAAGTGAGAAATGATTGAGGGATGTCACTCCTGGTGGCTCTGTCACCCCCCCCCCCCCCCCACCACCACCACCACCATCATAGATACATCACTTGCAGCATTTGAATATAGAATGCCCGTACTTTCAGAGATAAATCACAGAGGTGACAATTTTCCTTCATGGGCCTACATTTGGTGCATTTAGAAAAAAAAATCCCAAAAAGAAAAAAAAAAAACACTGACTTTGGCATTTTATCCCACAAACACCTCTAGTCTGGATACATATTTGACAAAAACACCAAAAAATCCCTATCTTTCTACAAGTTCACTATCACCATATAAACATTGGGCCAATGATTTTAATACCGCTGCGGCTTTTATCTTTGACGTAAAAATTATACAATTTTTCCAGGATTAGCGGATGTCCTACTCAGCCACAGGCATCTCATATCTAGCAGCAATCTTACACCACCCCATCATATTCAGCCTGATTATGGCTAATTGCATGATGTAATGACTGATCAGGGGCCAACCCTTTAACCAGCTCTGACCAGATAAGTACAAACACACAGCATCATGCTACATGCCACAGTTCCAATTAACAACTAACTAACTCCTATTCAGCATTAAACTATGTCCCAAAAGTTGATATTAATTCCAGCCCATCCATGACGAATTTTCTCACCCGTTACAGCAAAAGTTCACAGTATTGAAGGAAAAAAAAGGTCCCCTCGGTTAGGACTAACCTGGTTAAACCCAGGTCTAAGTTAGTCTCCCTTGCAGATTAACAGGCCAATCTGTTTTAAGGCATATGCGGAATGACAAAGGTCAAATCAGTAAATAACTTTCTTAGTCCGGCTCTATTTTCTTGGAGTGAGAGGGTATACAAGGGGTAAAGTGGGGGGGTAATGCCGAACACCATGTCGATTTGAGGCCACTAAGTCCATGGTAAACAGGTTTGGTCAAGTAACCAGTCGAGTAAAAAGTATAAGCAAAAATCTAACTATACACATGTTTCTTAACTAAAACCTGTTAGAAAAGAATCGATGATCAAAACAAAAAACATGGAAAATGGCGTCGTTCGGGATTAACCGACACCTCAAGGCTAATGCCAACGTGGTGGTTAAATGGCAACCACTTTGAGGGACAAAAATAGCAATTTTTCTTGCAACATAAAGTTATGATAATAAGGTATATTGAAAAGCCCGATGAGAGTTCAAAGTATGTAGATGAGATGGACACACCTATATGGTTGCCATGGAAACGGGCGTCGGAGACCCCCAAACAGGTGAAGTTGAATCCGTTCCTTTCATCAACTTGTCAGTGGACGTACCCATGTGGTACATGATTGTAATGTGAAGGAACCCTAGTCCTATTAAACTATTAAAACCCTTTCTCTCCCTTCTTGTAGATGTGATATGTCATCCAGAACTATATGTTCTGAATATTCATTTTCACTAAAAGTGTTTTTTGTAATTCTAGCGCGAAGGTACGAGATTTCCATTTTGTTCAGTTTACATTTGAATAAGTCAAAGGCAAGAGCTAACACCATAGGGTGGTAACACGGTCTCCCTCCTTGCAATATAGTGAACGCTGGTTCGGTATTACCCCCGGTAGGCATACCCAACTTTCCCTAATGTCTAGGAATTGATGAAATGACACACTTGTGTCCTGACATAGGACAACCCCTACTGACCATCAAGGAAGTTCACTCACTGCTAGCAGCTGATTCTCTGCAGGACCTAACACCCAAGTTGAAGGTTGGTGAATGACCATTACACTTGTAAAACAAGAATCAAATCCTTTTGGTTAAGATTTTTATGATAACATGTTAAAGGTCTATGGTCCGATCGCTAATAGCCTTGTCCCCAGAACCCCAGACTTTATCGGAAGTGGTAGAAATTTTGGTATAAGAAGAAAGCTACTTTTTTTCTCATTTACCCTGTGAAATCTTAGGGCTAAAGGATGTTTGGTTTGGATGTTATGAGTGAAAATATGCCCCATTTTGGTCGAAACTTGGCGCGAAACTTTACAGATGGTGTTTTGTGGTGAAGGCTATTCTATCAAGATGAAAAATTTATAGAAATTGGGCCATCCCCTTTAACCCAATGGTGACATCAAAATCTAAAATTTCTTGGCTGCCCCTGAAAAATGTTAAGCAATGTTTCACGCTTAAACATTTCTATGTACATATGTTGACAGCACTGGACCAAACCTTAGCCATACAAACAACACATAAAGAAAATTGACTAACAGTAGGGTGTCAGCCCCCAGGGTAATATCATTACAAAACTCTACGAAACAGTCACAACCAATATAAGATAGTAAATAGAAATGCAATTAGAAATTGTGCCCAAAATCTAATAAGATACATCATAAATAAAAAAAAACATGGTAACAAAAACACATGAGCAGAGAAGACACACACACTAGAATGTCAGCCCTCAGGGTAAACATAATCTGACAACTCTCAAAACAATTCTAACTTTATAAAAGCAACGTAATAGAGTTTGCCAAGAAAAGTGTGCTATAAGATTGAATTTGAAATGGAGACCCTGCAGAGAGGCAAATAGAACTTGGGCTTAAGCCAGTATGAATACAAAGCACCAACCTCATAAAATTTGTGAAATACTTAAAGGGGCATTTTGTGATCCACAGCCTCGTCCCCCCGATGTACCTCAAAGGTATTGAGATTTTTATATCATCTGAACCCTTGACCCAAATATAGTATGTGTGCCGAATCTTACTTGCAAATTTGATCTACTCAAGGAGAAATTCGTAATTTTGTATTTTCTGTCCGTAAACGGACAGAAATTACAACACAGTAGCCTATGGGGCAGCGCGGTACCACTAATTCACTCATAGCATCAAAACGCAACATCAGAATCAACTGAAATTTTGGAAATAACCTTTTCTTGAGGATATCTAGTGAATCATAAACTAAAATGAATGTGCTTGGATCACGAAATACACCTTTAAATCTTGTAAGTTGAATGATTTGAATTTTGTGGAGTCTGTGGAGACATGCTGCAATTCTTTACCACATTTTCCTAATCTCCAAAAAGCACAAAACCTCTCAAATTTGAGTACTTCGCTGATCACACAATTCCTCACCCCAAGCATTTGTTACATTTTCCTCAATTTTCAAAGCTTCTTGGGTAAATTGTATGTAATTAGCTTTTATATTAGACATGTTTAAAATTAATAGCTTGATAGTTACATACAAGGTAAAAAAATATCTATTTGCTTTTTCACAGTTTGCCATTTGCAGGTAGAGCCTCATGGTATTAGAATAAATGAGTGTGTTACACAACAATCCATTCACCATTCATTGGTTTTGTTTAGAGAGAATCAAACTGTTATGTAAATGCTCCCATTCATATTCACTATGAGCTAGTAAAATCTCGATTCCCTTTGCACAGTTAGTACCTTCCATTCACCAGTGTATTTAGAAAATACACCCTCTGGTTTTTGGGGTATGATATATGAACCCCATCACACAAGGTCAGTTCATGTCAATGTATGTACAAGTGCAACCCACTGAACTGTGTCCTTGGTGGATGAGCATATTGTAACTCATAGTGATTAGGCCCCTATTTCCAGTTCGAGGGTCTCCCCGCAAACGGCAAAACCGTGTAAGAGTGAATATGCATCACACTTTCCAACTGCCATCTTGGATTTTTCAGCTGAATTTCCATCAGTTTCCTAGTTTTACTGCATTTTAAACCAAAAGTAAATTTTGCTTGAATTGTCTCAGTCTTTCAGTAATTCTTATACAACTACTGATCTCTCAAATAAGATGTTAATTCCTTGTATTCAGCACAGTCATCATTTTCTAAAAAAGTAACATAGTCTACATAATGTGAATACAAGTGTGAACTATTGCCAACTAATATGTTAACAAAATATTACCTCATGAATGTGATGAATGTCTTGTAATTTACAAGACATTCATCACATAACCAATCACACTAATACACCATCTCTCTGGAATCCTTCACCTTGCTCATGCTAAATAAGCCTACATCCTTTACCAGCTTTATGTTTTTACCTTAACTGCTCTTCACTATACTAATTAGCCAATAATACTGTCTCAATCACATCGTTTTATTGGTAATTAGTGATCCCAGACACGACTAATCATCTTTAACCACATCATTTATTAATCAATATGCTTCCCTTCAGGAATATCATAAGCCCACCATTAGAAAGATATATTGTAGTTACAAAATTTTCACCACTCCCAGAGTAGCATTGCTTCGTAGGGGGAAAAAGCCTCACAACAACTACGTTTTTCTGCTTTGTTAAGTGGGAGTAATGGCACGGCATCATTTGTGAAAATTGACCTTCTTCAAAATCCATTCCTCCAATTGCCAAAAAAATCATGCCAAAAAATACTTTGTGCTAAACTCCATCATGGATTTTCACTGCAATTATTTAATTCGTAGTCAGCCCTTATTACGCCCACCTACGTGTAATACCATGCTACTCTTATGGATACTGGAATTTTTTTAGCCTGAGCCCTATATTATGGTTGATAAATGTGCTCTCCCAATGAGTCCTAGGATTAAGTGATTAGAGATTCAGGAATGATCTGAGGGAGGGGCTCAACACCCCAATGAATTGGAAGTACATTCAACCCCACAAATTGGATAGCTTATGCTTCAAACCCTGCTAAAACACATTCCCGCCCCACCACTTTTCTTTTGTACTTTCTTTGTTTTTGCAATTTTCACAAACCCCAATCCCAACCCACCCCTCCCAACCCAACCCCTACCCCCCCCCAAAAAAATGCCACATATCCACACTGCATTAGGTCATCAAAATTACCAATTTCAGGTCCAAAAGGCAATATTTTTGGGAAATAATACCAATTTGTCATAAATTCAACCCCAATTTATGGGAACTTCTGGCTCTGTGTAAGTTTTGAAATGGGTTTTAAATTACTACCCATTCTCCCCCATCCTGCAGAGGATGAAAAGTTCACATATGGGGGATTCACATCTCAAAAGGATATGGATGTAAGGCAGGGGGCGCTTTCAAACCTAGGGGCAATTTGGTGAACAGATGATATGCCCAACAATAGGTGTCTTTGTGAGAGGACAAGTTCACAAGTTGAAATAATGTGGTTTTATAATATTCAAGATATTCAAAATTATTAATAAAATTTTTATTTAAAATCTAGCATCTCTCTTCGCCATTTTTACAATGCAGTTTCAGATAGCAGTATACTAAGGCTATGCTTCAACAAGTGAAACCCAATGACCCATGCACATGAATAGGACCCATTGAAAATGGTGGATCCTTCTATAAATACAGTACTTGAATTCCTGATCAAAGCTTAGAATGGTAGCAAAAACACATTAGTGTATAACATTCCAAAAGATATTGAAAATTGTGGACCTTTTATGTTATGAAAGCCTGGTTAAAAGAATAGCAACAAATACTATTCGTTTACTGAAAGATATTGAAAAATGGGAGACCTGTCTACATTACTTGAACTCCTGGTCAAAAGAATAGTAGCTAAAACACATTAGGTTGTCACAATCGTTGATTCTGAGATTTCGGAATACTTCATGTCTATACCTGATTGTCTAGCTCCAGGGCAAACCCCCCAGAAGGTGATTTAAACTAATCCCCACATGGCAATTGCAATATACCTAAACCTTAATGTAACGAATACAATCTCTATCGTGCTGTAGGACTACAAGTGCTTACATAAAATTTAAGAATCAGAAAGACCTTTCTGATCATATCCAAAATTTCTTAAGATATGTTCGGCAACAACATCAGCCTCAGGAAGCCAGCCCCCCAATATCCTTTGCGCGCGAACTATATTATCGACTGGAATTGCGTGTTGACTCCATTTCTTTCTTTGTGGTGGCGCCCCGGGAAGGCAACATCGGTCAAGTGTATCAACACAGCCTAAGCTAGAGAGTACAACGGTCACGAACGGTCCACGAACTCAATGTTAAGCACTGCACACGAATGTGAAATTGCCAAGTCCAAACGAAATATAAACATGCAATGAGGCAAGTCCGATATTCCTAGCACCGTTCCTAGGACCCAATGCCTAGACATTGAGATACAAAATCAATCATTCCTTTGCCTAGACTGGGTCTCAACTTCCTAGACCTAAGTAGCATCCCCGGCGGGGTTACCGCCCATGTTACCACCTTATTTTACCAAAAGTACCAACAAACCGTTATCAATAAGTAAAAATAATCGGTCCTCGGACGCTGTGTCGCCTGCCGTCATGGTTAGTGAATGATAGGCCTAACATGACCTTTGACCTTGAATGTGACCTTGACCTCAGCAACAAAGAGGGATCCCATGGTTGCACCTATGATTCACGTCTGGTTCCAATTGAACTAACTTTTCTATGAGGTCAATTTTACATTTCAGGCTATTTTAACAATGGCCTCAATTGACCTTTGACTTGGCATGTTTTTGAACCTTTGACCTCATCAACAAATGAGGAATGGGTTTGATCCCATGTTGCACTATGATTCAAGTTGGTTCCAATGAACTTCAACTTTTCATATGAGGTCACATTTTACATTTTCAGCCTAATTTTACAACTTGACCTCACATGACCTTTGACTTGGGGCATTGACCTTTGACCTCATCAACAAATGAGGGATCCCATTTTGCACCTAATGATGCAGTTTGGTTCCAATTGAACTTCAACTTTTCATATGAGGTCAATGTTTAACATTTCACCTATTTTACAACTTGACCTCACATGACTCTTTGAACCCTAAAAATGATACCACTTGGCATGTACCGTTTTACCTCATCAACAAATGAGGGATCCTGTTTGACCTATGATTCATCAAGTTTGGTTCCATTTGAAGCGTCAGCTTTCATATGAGGTCAATTTTACATTTTCAGCCTATTTTACAACTTTACCTCACATGACCTTTTGCACCTTGTCATGGACCTTTGACCTCATCAACAAGTGGGGGAAGCCATTGGGTTTGCACACCTGTACCCAAGTTTGGTTAATCCATCAAGTCTGGTGGATATACATGCATGTTAACCCCTTTTCACACAGACATCAACAACAGACCTCATCAACACAGACTACAACACAGTGGACAAAGTGCACCCTATGTGTCTTCCTGCCTTTAAAGGTGAAGGGCGACACAAACATTTGGGTATATCCACTGAAACTTGTAATTACTACTAGAAATTTATCTTTAGAAGTAAGGGATCATTTGGCGAATTATTCGAAAGTAAGGTAAACACAAGCTGATACTGGGCGGTGACGTAAATCATGTAATAGTCTCATATTGCGCGCGCATTGTTTTTAATCATGGCCGCTGGCGGACGTTGGGGGGGCTACCCTCAATTCCGGTTCGCTCAATCGTACACTCTAAGTTCCCTGACAGTTGATACTATACTAGCTTCTGGCTGGTTTCAAGAAATTCTGAAGATGAAGAATATTGAATCACAAAGAAGCGCATAGCAATCTGAAATCATTTCCTTGATTGTTCATATACTAGACATTAGAAATTGAGGCCACTAGACTTAGCGCAGCTCTCGATAATTTACAAGAACGCCCTTGTTGTGCGGAACTATTATTCTGTTGTTATTGCTATGAGATGGTTTTCCCGGTGGCATGGAAAACAAATTGTGTAAGGCGAAAGAGGTACTTGGGAAGGTCTTTCTGGCCGCTGTAACGGTCGGCATAAAAGTCCAGGTTTTTTGTGTGTTGGGAATGGTCTCTCTATGAGTTATGGGTGTTAACACCTTTAAGACCAAGTCGGTGTCAAGCCTTGTCGTGTTTAGATTCTGGTGTTGAAATTAGGATTTAACACCACTCGGTGTTGCTGCACAATCTTAATTATGCATTCTGGTGATCTGCTTATGAAATGTTAGAGGTAAACAGTTACAATAGAAGCAAATAATAACAAAATTAAACATTTTCTACCAAGATGTCAGATGTTACAAATATAAATGTTGACACCAAAGTTTGGTGTTACTTTAACACCAGAGGGGGTGGTCCTGTATTGATTGATTGATTCCAGTAGGGTGTTAAATTAGCACCAGTAGTGTCAATTTGGCACCGGCAACAGCGGCAATGTTAAAAATATAATTAACACCCGCATGTGGTGTAAAATTAACACCAAGCAGTGCCATATGATACATTGTAACACCAAATTTTGTGTTAATATAACACTAACATGGTGATATTTAACACCAAAAAGGTGTAAATCTAACGCTAGTGAGTGTGGTCCCCATTGATTCCAGGAGGGTGTTGAGATTAACACCCATGGTGTTAAAGTTAACTCCCAAGTTTTGGCAGTGATGACTTCATTGATGTGCAAATTCCAAATCAGAGTGCATTCTGGGATTCGTTTAACACCTCCCTCTGAGGCAACTCATTGTATACAATGACAGATAACTAAAAGGCATGCTATAGGTAATAAAAGCCTCATGTCAGGAAAGCTACAATAGAAATGACCTGGTAAGGACATACGCAAGGTCATAACCCCAGGTAGACATTTAGAGAATTTCCGACTTCAACTCGCTACATTACAACAAGACGTAACACAATAAGCTTAGAGAGTGTTGGGTTCCTTGGCACAAGTTTAATGAACTGTACATGACAACAGTAATGAAGAGTCTTCAGTCTGGAAGGCATTGGAGATGTTTTATATGGGTATTATTGCGCTGTGCTTTCATGAGGTAAGAAGTTGGGCTTCCTCCCAAAGCTCCTTACTGCAGAGTCAAGAACCTGTAGAGAGACTGTAGACTATGTTACACTTGAAGTTGCAGTAAAATTCATCCCGATAGGAACTCTTTGCTAATGTGCCCCAACACCATGCAAGCAGCTAGCTACCAACATCCCACACATGCATACAACATACACACTCATACTAACTCACTCACTCACCGACTCCAACACATTAATGCACCTATCAAAAAATGCCCCCACCCCTGGGTACCCGGGGATGGCCGGGACTCGCACACGAGGTGTTTTTGAAATGTTAAACTCCCCGGCCATGTCCCGGCCAAGTCCCGGCTCTGCAGGGCAACATTTTTATGTCAAACCCCGGCCAAGTCCCGACCCCTGCTAGCTGGGCAAAAGCGTCAAAATGCGTCAAACCCAATTGTGTGATTCATTTTTTATTATGCTGCTTTCAATCTCGTGTATTGTAGCTTTGTCGTACTACGTTTATGTAGAAACTTGCGCTTCTGTTTGTCCCGACCCAAAATCCCGGCTTTTTTTGACATGCGTGAACTCCATGAACAAGTCCCGGCATACACCTGGTACACCCGGGCAAGGATAACTCCCCGGCTATCAGGTATAAGTACAAGTCCCGGCCATCCCCAGGTACAGGGGCCGGGGCATTTTTTTATAAGTGCATAACCTCCACAAACATGCACGCATGTGCACACACATGTGTGCACACATACACACTTGCATATGTGCACACACACACACACACAAAATCTAAATGTTGTTGTCCCTGTTTGATTAATAATTAAGAAATAGAGGGTTTCAGATGTTCATGTTTATGCAAGAATAATGTGTCGGAGGCAACAGCACAAGTGACAGCTAGGTGTTAACACCCTAATTCTTTCTAAAACTGACTCTGATACGGTTCGTTCATACTACACTGCAACATGCGTTGCGGTAAGTTGCAATGCTCGAATTCGGTCTCTGTCCAGTATACTGCATTGCGGTACTGCAACCAAGTTATTTTAACTGCAGCAGGTTCCGTTGAGTTGCTGCAGCAAGTGATCAATATATCGGCACTGCACTGCACAGTGCAGCGAGGTATGATATAGGCAATTACGTGTAGACACACTGTACATGGGACCAATTGCTTAACACAAGTTCATTAGCTGAAGTAGTGCCTGCCCAAACTTTTTTTTTTTGAATTGGTATAAAATTATTGTTCTTATTATCTAAGTTTCTTCCTTTTTTACGGGATTTCTGCACTTGAACTTATAAACCTTTAATTATTTTTGATAGAGTATTATGAAACTTGAAAGGACAAGAATTTTGACAGAAACATGTAAGTGCTATTCCATTTATTCAATGCCCACTAAGTACAATAAAACATTCACACTGAGTGAAAATAATTATGCTCATTCACCAAGGCAAAGTTCGGTGAGCTATACATGTATATGAATCAACATGAAGTGACCTTGTGATTCTGGTAATTATAAATGATAACCAAAAACCAGGGAGTGTCTTTTTTTCAAAACACTGGTAAAGGGAAGGTACTGAACTTAGTCATGGGAAATGAGGCTATTTGCTCATATTGGCAAGCAACTTTTAAGGCTAACGACCTTGACCTTCTCTTAATCCCTCTGGTCACCATACTCATTAGGGAAAAAGTGGCAGTATCATGGGATTATAGGCAAAAGGTTACACTTCCCACCCAGCGCTAAAGGCACTCTAACGTCTGTTGTTTTTGATGTGTAACAGTGTCTTTAAACATTCTTGTTACCTCCGACTACCACAAATGCATGATTTCCTTTTGCTTGATGTCATATCCTAGGCACCGGAGTTTTGCGCGATTTAAACCGGTAAAATGCGCGGCCCGTATTTAGAAAGTGCGTGGGGGAAAAAATGCCGATTTTTAAAGTCAAAAATGCGAAAATGAGTTTCCTTATGTTTGCCCTACTATCAACCCGGAACAGGAAAAAGTCTTTGCAAAAACAATGCTCAACTTCCAAAGTGTACATCCTATCTTAATTTTTCTCAGCTAAAAAATACAAGAAGCACATCATTATCACCTTATGTTTCCCTTCTATTCCGAATAAAATATTGAATCAGATGTAGATGGCCGCTTGCCGCGGGTGAGGCATTTGCATTACCTCCCGAGCCAAGAATTAATTTCCTTTCACCGGTGGGATTGGGGATCCCCGACCCTGATGACGTGATCGCAGACGGGTTTTCACTCTTGACCTGAATGTGTGGAAGTTGTTGTTTCCTATCTTCCGCATCCCTACGAATTTCCCGTCGGGAAATACCTTCCTACCGCGGCCAAGTCCAAATTTGTTTTAATTCCGAAGAGATTATTATCCCATGGATAAACCAATATGAAAGAACTTATGAACACGACCCGATCCGGCGTTGATAGCAGCATCAATATTATTGTTTAATGCATCGAAGCGCAACCATATCATGACGCCTCACAATGGAAAATAGGTCGGGTCATCCGTGTTCAACTAATAAAGGTTAGAGGTAGGGTTCTCGCTAGGATTTATTTTACATTGGACTCGATTTTGCACTTAATGGAAGCTTTGTGAGTCATCAATTTTCGCCGACATTTGCATAAAATGATTAACCAGAGCATCAATGATGCAGTGGCATATTAATAGCTTTATTTAAGTTTAATTTTTGCTCTAAAAATGCTTCCCTCCCCCGATCCTGCATGATGCACCCGACCCCTCCCCATGAATGGCACCAAGGTGAAATGAGGTCACCAAGGTCATGCACCACAAAGATCACCTCACCCTGTCCTCTCCCAAATGCACCTTGCCCTTCCAGCTCCCCGATGCAACCCACCCTGAACCTCTCACCGATGCACACAACCCTCCCGAAAGCACTCCACCACATCCCAACACCCTAACCTTTCCCAAAACACCACCCTGTTCCATCCTCCCCCCCACCCAATCACCCACCTTCACTTCCCCATCCCACCCTTCCCCCTCCCCACCAACCATCCGTTCCCCACACCTCACCTTCATCCTTCTAACACACCCAGCCTTCCCCATGACATGGGGTCACGGAGGTTCATGGGATCACTGAGGGTCATGGGGGCACTGAGGTCCAAGGGGTCACCGAGGTCACATGGGGTCACCAAGGTCTCATGGGGTCACCAAGGTCACATTGGGTCACAAGGTCAATGGGTTTCACAAGCGTACACATGGGGTCACAAGGTCAGATGGTCACCAAGGTCACATGGGGTCACAAGGTCACATGAAGTCACACCCAGGTCACATGGGGTCACCAAGGTAAAATGGGGTCACTAAGGTACATGAGGCCACCATGGTCACATGAGGTAACCACCATTTTACCTGAGCCACCCTCCCCGCTCCTGCCCTGATGCACCGGACCCCTCCCCAATGAATGGCACAATAGGTGACATGAGGTAACAAGGTCACATGAGGTACAAGATTCACCTTACACCTCCCGATGCACCCTCCCCAACTATCTACCAGAACCTCCCCAACTATATACCACGCCCCTCCCCCAAATATCTACCATGCCCCCTCCCCCAATGCAGCTTACCTTCCCCTTCCCCGATTCACATGACTCGATCCCTCACCGATGCACTCAACCCCTACCGACGCACTCCACCTCCCAACACCCTACCTTCCCCAAACCCCACCCGGTCCCCTCCTATAAAACCCCACCATTCATTCCCCTCCCCACCCTTTCCACAACACCCCCACCCTTCTCCCCTTCCCCATGACATGGGTCAATGAGGTGACATGGGTCACTGAGGTCACCGGGGTCACCGAGGTAGCACCTGGGGCACCAGGTCACCTGGGTCACAAGGTCACCTGGGGTCCCTGGGGTCACCAAGGTCACCTGGGGTCACCAAGGTCACCTGGGGTCACAAGGTCTCCTGGGGTCACCAAGGTCTCCTGGGGTCACCAAGGTCACAGGGGTCACCAAGGTCCTGGGGTCACAGTAAAGGGGGTCACCAAAAAAGTCCACATGACGTCAATTCACCCACCCATCCCCTACCTGATGCACCCGACCCCTCCCCAATGAATAGCACCAAAGGTGACATGAGGTCACAAAGGTCACCTTACCCCTCCCCGATGCACCCTCCCCAATTATCTATCACGCCCCACCCAATGCACCTTACCTTTTCCCTCCCCGATGCACCCCTCCATGACCCCGCACATACCCACTACCAACGCACTCCACTCACAACACCCCAACCTCCCCCAACACCCCCAACTTTCCTCCTAACACCCCACCCTCATGTCCCCCGCCCAAACCCCACCTTTCCCTCCCCAACACCCCACCATTTCTTCCTCCCAACACCCCTCCCTTATCATCCCCCAACACCGCAGCCTTCCTCCTCCATAACACCTCAGCCTTCCCTCCATATGATTCAAACACAGGATTATGGATTGTCGGTTTCATATAGTAAAGGGCATTTGCATAGCCGATGTATTGTTTAACGGATACAGAACTATGCATATTTAATTAGCTCATTGCATTCCTAAGCTGCATGTATCACAAAATTTTGAAATGGCAACGAAGATGCGCACCATAATGGTTTGCATGCAGTGAAAATTTGCATATTGAAAAACTGGTTCAAAAAATATAGTGATTACGCAGATTTTGCAATTAATTAGCTCATTGCATATGTAATTCGCCCGACATATGCTCAACGTCTACTAAGGTGGAAAACTATTTAATCTACTTCCTTCGGACAAGTTCGTCATTATAAACCTTATGGAACTCCGTTAATTGTACAAGCTTGGCGGAAAAGGGTTAACATGTTGACTGAACATGAGGTCAAAGGTCACATGAGGTCACCCAATGTCGGAAGAGATTCACCAACATGTATCCCACCCGGCCCCATCCGTTGTATCATCGTAGCCCTTACGGAACTGGCATGACAATATACTTAAGTACTAAACGTGAATAAATATTCCGATGAAGGCCTGTACTCCAATTTTCAACAAATTGTTTTGCATATTCATAATGGTTGTCCATACACTTATCAATGATTTATAAATTAAATTAAAAAAAACATTAATTGCATGTATAGTAAGAAAATCTTCAGTAGCAATGTTTCGTTGTATTATTTATTAAAATCCCACGATTAAAGAATTAGCTTGCTCATTTACGCCTATAAATTATAATCGGACCGGGCGTAAACCCGACTGCAAACAAAAGCAAAAATGACTACGGAACAACATCACTGACCATTACAAACTGAAGTAGGCTATTCTTAAACAGTGTAGCAAAACACGTGAGAGCAGGTGCGGGAAAAATGGGGAATTGGGGAAGCTCCTCACGGGAAATCTTGCATCCTCACGCGAAATGAGGGTGGGAGAAGCAAAATTACATGAGAAGAAAATAAAAAATAAAAGGATAATAAATTGAAGTACGAGTCTTTTTTCTCCAAAATTAAGGTGCGAAAATAAATATAAATGATTCAGAAATGTCGGTTGGGTCCAAATTTGGGAAATTCCCCAGCCAGTCTAAGCTTTCAACTTTACTGATCTTCTGACTTTTCAAGCTTATGATTACAGGTAATCACGTCACCCACCTTAATTTCTGAGCACAAATTGCAATACGGCGAAATTTTCTCTAAACTGAGTCGAAAACAGTTGTGTTGTGTCAAATATTCACGGTGGGCCTTGCCGTCGGGGTTCGGCGGCGGTCATTTTTATACAGCTTTTTCAAGCTAAAATGACGTCTTTTTTAAGCAATAAAAACACCATGATTATTTCGATTTCAAATTACATTAGTCATTCTAAAAGGCTTTTTTCATTTCGATTTCAAATCTAGGTTAGTTATTTCTAAATGATTTTTTAAAAATAATTCTGACTTAATTACCGTTGTTTATTTTGTTACTTGCAATTAACATATGGAATGAAAGCTATGTTAACTTTGTGGTTTGGTTGTGATCCATTTAATACCCCCCCCATGGGGGCGAAGTAATGTCACGTTGCATGGTCCGCTCCCGGCCATATGAACTGATGTAATCTGTATGTTAAATAATATTGAAAAGAGATGTACTAGAAAAATACACAAAAAATATGATAATTGATTCTGTCGATTGTGTTTTTTATTCCGGAATTTAAGGGGATCATAAGGCGTTATGGACTGAGTCTGAGAGAGAAATGTACGGTAACCCGGCATGCGCTTCAACTTTGTCACAAAAAAATTTTGGACTGCGGAAAATTATATGTGGAGGGCCAGATACGTTGACCTGGGAGTTGGACTGGGGAAGCAATATAGATCGAATTGTGGAACTGTTGCAAAGGGGACATCCCAGCTGGTCTGTCGACGTGGTGTAGATTGATATCTTTAATTTGTCGTCCTTTATTCATCGCGGTAAAAAGTAACACTTGTAAAGGAATATGGTAAGTAATTACTTGTTCGGATTAATATATGAGTTTGGGAGTAAAAGTCAGTTAACCATAAACCATTAGCTGATAATTGGACTTGCCCGAACAACAATATATCCTGTAAGTGCAAAAAAAGTCAGAAAGAGAATGAAGCACAAGGGCTTCACTACGGAAATCTGCTATATTGTTCAAATGATTCAAAATTTAGTGTGGTGTAAAATGTCAGCTTTTTGATAGGTAGGCTAATCGCACTGGCTGAGATTAATTCATGATTGTTCGATTAACACAAGTCATATTAAGTTTTAAATCTCGCCAAATAACAATGAATATGATGTATTTAGATTAGTACGATGGAAATTTGTCTCTCAATAAAAATTTGTTGGGATTTCTTTTTCAAAACTGTTCAAAATGCTTGGCAATTACGCTTTGGTGTATCTAGCCAACACGGACAACAGGCTGCGTGTCAACGGTCAAGTGATCTGCAGGGAAAACCTGGGAAATACCAATGAGTTGTAAACAGGGGATAGTTCATCGAATATTTATTAGCACTATCTCTATGCCTAACGTTTTATCGTGGGAATCTTTACATGGAGCAAAACTTTAGATATTTTGAGGGCTTCTACTCATGAATTTGTCATAAAAGTGACTATATAATATAGATATATATACTGATATAAATAATATACACAGCCATGACACAACACAGCCATTTTTGGCTCGACAGAGGCAGCCTTTTATAGAAACACAGTAAGTTGCATGGTGCATGCAGAGAATCGAGCCAAGGCCGGGGCATAAGGCACATTTCCATAACACAACAACATCAATCGGGCGCAAGGACACAAAAGCCCGCAAATCCAACCACGCTCCCACGTAATTCAGGTACGATATCGATCGATAACAAACACCGCCTCTCGAATCTTCCTAATGACGATGTATCGGACACACATGCAAAATTTATACACTGAAATCAGATTCCAGAACAAAACACCTTCAAATGACATTTACACACCAAAAATTTCAAATCCATTTCCATGAGTATCATCCATAAGATCACAGCTTGAAGAACTGTAATTTTCAGGGCAATCAAGCCAAAGCCATAAAAAATAGTAGGGCGTTACACAGCGGCAAAATCGGCAAATTCTTCCACGCGATGGCAAAGGCTCTATTAATTAAATTATAGGACAATAATCAATTTGTGTGGTTATTGGCAAATTAACATTAAAAAAGGTGTTTTTACAAACATCGTGAAAATTCGCGATGGACCAACAAAATCGTTGATACCAAAAATTCGCGAGGTTTGCCGCGTTTGCGCGGATCGCGCAAAAACTCCTGTGCCATAATATCCATAACCTTCCTTGATGTATCAAGAAAATGTTTGGCTGAAGTTAAAGAGACACTGCAGTGGGGATATAGCTCTTCACTATACTCTTAATGTTTGAAAATGGTGCAATAGGAATTCAATCACCAAAAGTCACAAAATGAGCAAAGTTAAATTTGTGATGTTGCCCTTTCGCATGTATACCTACAAAGTGTCAAACCCATTCAGGCATTTTAAGGCTTGTGGATGATAAACACATGAATTTTGCGAGTGCCTGGAAGGCCTTCCCCTCTCCTCCCATAAAAGCTTTCTCTCTATCCAACAAGGATTCCGGGAAGATTATAAGAACTCCTTATTATATATATATATTACACTCAGCCAGTAATCCCCTGCATTTATTTGTAAGCCAAGTTACATCCAAGCACACACTGACATTTTAAATGAACTCCTGTGACTATGAAGCCAATGTATAACTCCACTCACGCTCGCGATATCGCAGCTGCGAATGAACTTGACCCCGATTTTTTATTGCCCGGCGAAAGAATTTCTAGCGCGCGAGGATTTTGGGGCTTCGCGGAGGGTTGAATTTTGTTCATCTCTCGGCGATATCGCGGCAGCGAAAATGCTCTGATTGGCTGTCGAGGAACTAAGTCGGGCGTTGACCTCATGAAAACCAATCTGAACCTGCTCTTAAACTCTCCCTATCACCCCTATCACAACAATGCTCTCCAATGAAGTATACATTAAATGTCCAATTATTAAAAGCTATGCATGTGTGGCGAATATAGTATGATCCCATATGAGGCTGATTAGTTTTTAAGGACTCGTAAAGAATGTTTTGGCGGTTAGTGCGATATTTTTTTTACCCACCTGAGTCTATCTGAGCTCCGCTCCTACATGTTATGGCCAACCCCATGTCAAATGTCGGTAGACACTGAACTGTCAACATCAAACTGGGCAAATGTTAACAATGATAAAAGTCATGCAAAGACATTCTGGAAGATGTGGTCGAACTTAAATGTAACACATACAAAATAGTCGCAGAACATGTACTTTATTTGCCAAGAATTCACAATGCATATGGCAACATCACGTCCTATATGACTTGATCAACAGGCTGGCTAACAAATTTTAATAGAACTTTGACCTAGTATCTTAAATAATATCGCTCGTCTATTGTAGTTTGCTAGATCTCATTCGGGAAATCCGAGGTCTAATCCTCAAAATACGGATGGTATGTAGATATTCTCTAAATGTTATGAAAATGTCAACTGGCCACATTAGTTTTCAATAATAATACTGCAACACTTTCCTCGAGATGAGACATTGTCGCTCGTAGTATACCTGACTTTTTATATCGCGCGTATTATGCGATGTAAATTCCATCGCAGCATCGCGCGATGTCAAGCGATAGTGGAGAATAACCTCGGGCTTGACACCATAAGTTTTCTGCTCCTCTGCCATAATTCTCTTTTTCTGGCATCAAAACTCGCCTGCATTCCTGGCCAGCAGACAAAACTACAACACGCAAGGGAAATAATATGCGCATTACACGCAGAACTCCTCAATAAGCTTCTACACTCGCGCGTATGTGTAGATCCTCTTTTTGAATAGGAATTGTGACAATGAAAATACATAACATAGATGCCCATTACAGGCAGCAACTCTCTGAATTAGGCATAGTGCACGCGCGCGTGCATGCGTGTAGCGATATCACAATATTGGCAAAGTCGTACCTCGTATCTGTTTGTGTGTGAAAACACGGGATTTACATCCACAATGACGTCTATTTCTCGTGGAATAATTTTCCTTTTTTGTAGCAATCATAATAATAAGACCGCTATATTTCATCCTCAGAGTAATATTTCTCCACAAGAATAAAGTTTTTACTTGATGAAGATTTTAGGGCAATATTTTGTTAGCGAGTCCACGGGCGTCCTAACTCCACTGTCCGCCATCTTGGATTTCAGTCTCGGGGTATCTCGATTTTCTTCTTGTCTTATTGATTTTTACGTTATTATGGGGAATTGTGGGTAACTGATATTCGATCAATACCATAGGGCGGGGAACATTTGCAAGATTGTTCTTTGGCTGCTGTAAGTAGATACAAGCCCGAAATCGGCATCAATCTGCGGCATCAGTGGATTAAAAACGCAAAATTGGTGATATTTTACTCATTTAATATTCTCTTATCTAACCCCTCACGAGATTTCTGGGGGTATAAATGGGCCAAATAGAGTGTTTTTTAGGTGGAACGAATCTTCGTTTTGAGATACAACGCCGCGCATTGATGCGCAATGCTTTTGTGTACTTTCTTATCGCGAATTAATACCCTTTTAACGATTGGTCGTCATCAAGCTATTTGGGAATCCCCCTACCATGTGAATAGTGTAATTTTGATACTTACGCATATATCCAACAATTTACGACATAAATATTTAAAAAATGGTAGAATGAATAGTTTTTTATGATGTTTGTTGTTTTACTCGCTTGGGTATTTAATGTTTTCTACGACGCAACGGCAAAGCCTTTTCTTACCACGTCACAATTTGGACTCTTCTATTTTTTTCTGTGGACGGGGGTGTTTAATGTTATAGCTTTGGAGGGTTTCCTTAGACATTGCAATAGTGAAACATGGATGTAAAATATTTTTATTTTATTTGATTTATTTATTTGTTTTTTGTTTATTTATTTATTTGTAAAAAACAATTTATTTTATTTATTCAGTCAGTTATTATTAACTTAGCCATTTATTTAGTCATTTTGATGAAAGATGGGTTGGTTGGTTTGCTGACTGGTCATATTTTATTATTTTTATTTACTTATTTGTTAAGTTATTAATTTAGTCATCTTGTTTATTTGTTGTTTTTAGATGTGATGGGGGTTGTTGGGTTCTGATTGTTCATGTATTATTTGTATTATTTCTTTATTTACTTAGGTGTTAAGTTATTACTTTAGTCATTTACTTATTTATTATTTTAGGTTTGAACCGGTTGGTGGGGTGCTGATTGTTCATTATTTTTTTACTATTTATTTTCTTTAGTTATTGATTCATTCTTTATTTACTTCGTTTATTAATTTAGTCTTTCCTTATTGCTACGTTAGTTTAGGTTGAGACGGGGTTGGGTGGGGTGCTGATTGGTTCATTTATTGTTTTACCATTTATTTTATTTAGTTACTTGATTATCATTTATTTACTTAGTTATTAATTTATTCATTTACCTAATTCTAGTAGTTGAGACGGTTTGGGTGGGTGCTTGATTGGTTCTTTATTTTTTTTTCTATTCTTTTCTTGAGTTATTGATTCATTCTTTACTTATTTATGTAGAGTGACAGGTTGGGTGGTGCTGTTGGTTACTTTATTATATTTATTCATTTATTTGTTTATCTATCCTTTTTAGTCATTTTATAGTGGAGATGGGGGTTGGTTAGTTGAGTTGCTGGTTGGTTCTCATTATTTTATTTACTTATTTCTTTAAACGGATTTATAATTTATTTTAGTCTTATTGCCTTGATCTTCCTTTGTAAATTGATTGTGTTTCCCATCCCTTTTGTCAGTTCCGGTTTCTTATGTTCTATACACTTTTCTTCTCTCTTTCCTTCTACATTCTTTATTTTTGCTTCTACTTATTACTATCTTTCCTCTTTTCTTATCTTGCTCTTTTAGGTCTTCTTAGCATCCATGCACTTGCCAAAATGGAATCTGCTCCATCTTCCAGTCAAGACCCTTCACCCTCTTCCCAAACACCTCTTGCTCAAGCACCATCTCAAACTGCTCAAATAGCCCTCGCATCTGTTGCTCTAGCATCATCCACAGCATCAACACCTTCATCTTCATCTGCTTCCCATCAAACTGTTCCAATATCCCTTGCACCTGTTTCTCTAGCACCATCCACAGCATCAACACCTTCCTCTTCATCTGCTTCCCATCAAACTGTTCCAATATCCCTTGCACCTGTTTCTCTAGCACCATCCACAGCATCAACACCTTCATCTTCATCGTCATCTGCTCCTCATCACAGTCCTTCATCTGCACATGCACATAGGCCTACAATCTCTCAGCTGCTACTTGATGAAATTACTCAGCAGAATGCAAAACCTTTCCAACTGACAAAAGGTGAAGTCCACGATTACATTGAAAACCATGACAAAAAGGCATGTGCTTTGTGGCTGCAGTCCAGGTATGTTGACAAGTATGGAACTGAAACATGTGCAGATATATCAACCTATGATGAAAGGGTTAAAAAGATCTTTGTAGAATACCAAAAAATTAATAAGGGCAAATCACGCAGAGATTTCACCAAGAAATTAGAACAATTTCGTTCAGAGTTTGTCAAGTTTCCTGTGAAATCTGTAGGATCGAAAAAGCGCAAACATGCAGATGATACGATGGATAAAGATGCTGGAACAGTAGTTGCTTCAGTTCTTCACCAATCAATAGAAAAGAAGGATGCTGATCTTGACATTTTGAAACTGTCATTAGAAGAAAAAGAAAGTGCACTGACTGCTGCCCAGCATGAAATAAGTCGCCTTAATGCTGCTATAAAAGAGAAAAATGATGAGTTGAAAAGAGTACGAAGCCAACGAGACTATAATAAAGAGAAGGCAGACAAAATGGGGACAAAAATTGAAACTGTTGAAAACACTTACAAAGAACAAAATGAAGAGCTTCAAATGGCCCTTGAAGCCATGGAGGAAATGAAAAAAACATCTATAGAAGCATCAGAGAAAATCAAAACACTGGAGGATCACTTAGCAAATCTAAAGGTCAAACCATTATTACTTACAGTGGAAAGGCATATACAGAAGAGTTCACATGTTTGGTTTATAAATTGCTTAACCACCATGTTGGATATACTCACGTTGCACCTGTTATTAAAGAGTGTTTGGCATTTGCTGGGAAGCAGCCCTCACATTTGCCATGCCCTACAACCATAGGCAACATGGGGTGTGAAAGGTTACCACTTTCGCAAAAACAGCTAGGGGAAGAACTTTGTGGACAAGGACTAACACAAAACTACAACAGTATACGTGATTTGAGACCAACTAAGTACAGTGAAAAGTACATGGGGTTCCATGCCACAGATTCTAGTGGAGATATTATGTCCTGGCATCGGGGATTTGGCTACAAAATCGTGCTGAGACAAGTTATAACAATTTAAGGAAGTTCTTCAAGACCTAGAGGGCCAGATCCAGCAACACAACGTCACCGGCCTGGAAAACAAAATCTTGGGCATATCGAAATATAATGTCAGTAGGGCGTCTACCTACTGAAAAAGTGGCACCGACCTGCTAGAAGAATACAGATGCGAAATTTTTACCACAAGTTGTGGAAAATTGGGAAAGCCCTAATGATGAAGATTCGTGCTGCCACCAATTGAACGCATGACCAAACTTTTTTTGTGGTTCGTCATTCGTTCAGTTCAACTGCACTGAGTAGCATCTCATCAGAGTCCTGGAAGTTGAGTGAGAATAGCAGTACTATACTTCTGAAGAATCTCTCAAAGCCTTCCGCCACCATAGTCTTGAACAAAGAAAGAGCAGGAACAGTTCGCTTAATACGTACTGCGTCCAAAGCATTCTCGAGAAACAGGATCTGATAAGTCAGGCTGTTATGGAGAATTCAATGGTTGTAAAACTTATCTTGAAGACAACGGATTAGATCAGTTCGCTGTGTCCTTTTCGCCGGGGGGGGAACAGATTTAATCATTTTATTTTTCAAGCTGCACATGTATATTTCCTGCCATAGACAAATGATAGACAATTACTGGCCAAGCAACAGAACATGAAACAATTTGCTCAAAGCAGTCAAGTAGAATCTCAGCATCCCGATACATGTCGCTGGGTGTAAGGCCTGGGCCGGCGAATACGTTGGTAACAAGGCCACTCGGGAAAATAATCGAAGGCCAAGGATGTTCATATCTTACAGATGAGAGATTCATCACAAAGCTACTGGACTATCTTGACATGTCTGAACCAACATACCTGCCTTGTGGCTGGTGAAATGCAGCACTTTGATGATTACGTGGTCAAAACAGGATGCCAGTGTATGAATTACCTGATCAAGCCTTCAGAGTATGATGATGATGTAGCCCCCTTATTATGCCGTAATCATACAATGCCATGTTCCACTCTTCTGAGATCTCATTATGCGGAAACATTGACTGGGGTGAGGCATGCAACTCCAACCCAAACCATGTTTGAAACCTCTAGAAGCACTGCAAAAAGCACAACCCAAATTTGCAGAAAGGGTGCTAGCGTATGTGGACCACATTGTGCGAGTGCGGCCAAATCCCAAATCTGTAAAAGGAAGCCATGGTTAGTTCTGCTGGAACAAACAATGCATGGCTGGCCCAGAAGTCCCAAGACGAAAGAAAGAAGTTGGTGGCAGAAGCCAAGAAGGATGCCCGCAAAATAAAGCAAAATTACAAAACAACGCAGGGATGCCATCATCCAGAAAAGGAAGGCAATCCGGGGTTGGGGGGGGGGGGGGCGGGCGGGGGACGAAATGCAAAATGAAAAAAAAAAAGCAAAAGGAGACAAAAGCAGGTGTCAGGAGAGAGAGCTGATGGACAAAACGCTACATGGTGTATAATGGCTTTGGCAGAGTAACGAGGCCAGGGGCGGGGGGTCCACTCCTCCTTTTTAAACCATCAAAAAACCAAAACTGAAAAGTAGACGCTTTGAAGGCGCCAACTTCCGCTTCAGGCAGCATATCCTTCAGCAAGAAGCATATCTCAACTGTATAGATTTTCCAGAGGCAGTTACTAGTAGCACAGTGTGTCAAGGTCCTAGAAGGAATTTGCAGTGGGAAGAAAAGACAAGACAATTTATGGCGCTAGTTACTGCTTGTTGTCAATCAACTCAATCATCAACCAAGTCCCATTTCCATAGGCAGAGGGTGAGCACTTTCTTCAACAGTGAATCAGAAATAGAGAAGCAAGTGAAGGCAAGTATATCAACGTCCCAGGTTATCCACAGTGGTTCAACATTAATATGAAGAAGATTCTGCTATTTACACGTACCAGCTCCTTGAGGATATGGAAAGAAGGCGACCTGGAAATAATAGTCAACTAAAATGCATTATTTTCAATCAACTTTATACTTTCAATGGATTTTGGGTAAGTCTAACCTTGTGGATACATATTTAAAACAGTTTAAAATTTTAATTAATTAGTAGCGGAATTATTTAATTAATAATTAAGCTGTTGTAATTTAACAATGCTGTATAATTTGTATCTCTTTTAACACGAGTTGATGGTTTGGTAGGCATTTACCAAGCAGACATGACTGAAATGGATAGGTGGCATCACGCTGAATCTGTCCGCACAATATGCGCATATTATTCTTGCTCATTCGGGAAATATGGACACTATACTGTATCTATCATCTTAATTGCCTCCCTTTACCCTCTGACACATGTTATTTAACAATGCTGAATAATTTGTCACTTTTAACACAGATTTTGATTGGTTTGTAGGCATTTACAAAGCACATTGACATGAAAGGGATAGGTCTGTGCATCACGCTGAATCTTGTCCGCAAAATATGCGCATAATTAATTAGTGCTAATTAGGGAAATATGGACTATTTACTGTATTCTTATCATCTTAATTGTTCTTCCTTACACTCTGAACACATTGCAAAAAAAACATTCTTTCCTGAGCTTCGTTATCACAAAACACCAATATTTTATTTATTTATACCATTTTAGGTTTAATTGCCCATTTTGTGAGGTGCGTTTTCTCATGACTTATGAATATTTAATGAGGGCTAATATTAGACATCGGGTACATAATTTTAAAAAAACGTTACTTCAAAAGATTAGAGGCTCATAAGCTTCAAAATGAGTGGTAACTGATATGGTTTGGATTTGAAATAAAATTCTATGTAATTATTTAATGCGTGTGCGTGAAACGGGCCTTATTCAGCAAAGGAATTGTTGACGGCATGTTGTACATAGGCAATACCGATTTGCACAGCTCATGCTAGACCAGGCCCGAGATATGCATTTTTAAATTCACAAAAGCTTGCTTGAATTCGCGATTTGCATCTCAGTGATGTCATTTATTGAGTACAGAAAATGTGAAGGTACAATCTCACAAAATTTCACACATTCTGAGGCAGAAATTTTCTTACAAGAAATGAAAATCTGCAATGCCCCAAGGCCCCGCGCGGCAATTATGGCGATCATTAACAACCTGTCTTGATACAATTAGGTAAAACCAAGGCCGCGGTATTCACAAAAGCGGGTTAACTTTCATCCAGGTTAAACGTGGTTTAACCCACGCTCATGGGTTAAATTCATGTTATCCTCAGGGATATTTACCAGGTAAAATTAACACTGGGTTAAAGTTACCCGCTTTTTGGTGTAATACCGGCCAATTAGTATTCATGCTAGGTTCCCTATTCAGCCTGATTAGCATGAAAATACTGACATCATCTCTTAGGAGTTGCATTTAGGTCCTCTCATCTCTGTGTAAACCAAAGTCACTAGAATGTGACCTGTGCATTCTGAATACTGTGCTAGTAATGAAATTGATGGGGATCAATTGAATGGTACAATAGTGCATGGAAAGGAGTGTTATGAGGTAGTATGACAGATACGTGAGTTGGGGCCAAACAGAGGACTATCTTAGAGACATTTCTAAGAATATCAAAAGCATGACTTTTTTTCCTCTGCTTTCAAATAAAATGATTGCATTTTCAAAAACCAAAGCAAAATCCGAAATGCTGACTCAGAAATTTAAAAAACTACAAAAACATCAAACCAAACCAAAGAGATCCCAGCAACGCATCAATTCGAAAGCCTGAGATGAATCGGATATTTCGTTCTGATGCAGTAAACGTTAATGTGTAGTGTGAGAAGCCATGACCTGTTGACCCCGTGTATAACAAAAATTCTGGATCCAGAATTTTATAGCAAAGTTGTGATTTTATGAACTACTTTGATTTGAGCTTAGCTACTTCACACAGTGACTAGTATATGGACAAGCATTATGTATATGCAAAAAACATGATTTGTTTGGGAAATCTCTGAGTCAGCCTTTAATATGAAGTGAAAGAAAATGCTCATGTATTGTCATGGCTAGTTTTACACCACACACAAGTTTTAGAGACACTTCAATCAGTTTCTCTTCCCATAAAATGCGGGTCAAAGATGAGTTATCCCTTTCATAATTAAAATGTGATTTCAATCGCCTGCTGCTAATGGGTAGCCTTCATAAGATAATTATCATACCTTTATTTCTGAAGGTACATCCAACCAGCTTGCCAAGAAAACTAGCAGAAGTATACAAGGATGAAAACGTGACTGTGTAAATTTGAGTTTTTGTACCAACTCATATCTTTCCAACTCGCCACTGAACATTTAACAACTCATCATGCAGTTCAGTGAAGGAGCATTTTATGCATACATGTAGCATGTCACATTTCATGTCTCCTGGGCCCATTCAATGCTCCAATTTTAGCAGTTTTCTAACCACAAATTCATCAGTCTATGGTAAAAGCTCTCTTAGGGGAATAGAGCCCACTTTAACCACAATGTCATCCAAGATTTCACGAAGTATGCCACACAGAAAGAAATGTAACTTTAAGAGTTAGGATAATTTGACCTAATTTGTGACATCTGAAAAGTGCATTTGGACAGAATTTTGAGGGAAAAATTGAAAGAAATCTAACATAGGGAAGTGGTAGGCGTATGTGCAGCCCTTAAGACCCCCATTCTTCACCTCTCCAGCAATCCTTAAGACCCCGGCCCCGTTTGAAGCATAATCCAGTTCTTAAGGTCCCTTTTGGGAAAAATTTTTACCAAGCAGCTTAATTTTATTTCCAAATGCTGCACATTTCTGAAAATTTCGGTTCCGGAGACCCTACTTTGCGAGACAAAATCAGTTCCCAAAAAATCTCAATTTTGATATCCAATGGTTTACACAGTTTGGAAATCACAGCTGTTGGTGTACATAGGCGGTTCACCCACTTTTATCAGTATCAACAGAAAAGGATAACTAAGTAGAAGCCATGCAATTAACATGTCTTATATGAAAGGTAATTGTATATTAATTGCTAAGAAACTTCAAAAATTTAAGAAATTGTCCCTTGGTTTAAAAATGCAGCAAAACTAGGGAATTTACGGAAATTTGGCTGAAAAATCCAATATGGTGGCCATGAATTGTGATGTATATAGGTAGTTACAAATATGGTCAGAAAAAGATAACTATGTTGAAGCCATGCAATTAACATGTCTTATATGAAAGATACTTGTACAACAATTACTTATATAGACTTAAAAATTTGAAGACAAAATTGTCCCTTGGTTTAAAAAATCATTAAATCTAGGAAAATTATTGCCTTTAAGTTTAAAATCCAATATGGTGGCTATGAAACAAATGTCCGGTGCCTAACCCTGTGAAATAAGCTCTTCATAATGCAGCTACATGTGGTACTACTAATAAATACAGATTTCCAAGATTGCCATTTTAAAGAGACATGAGGACATTCCAGAATGAAGTGCCCCCAAATTTTTTTTCGAACCTGTTTTTTGTTTGCATTTGGAATGTTTACCGTGTATTAGATCCACCTGAGGTGATTAAGACAATGATTTAGTAGTTTCCTGTCGTGCATGACAAAAATTCAAAGCATGGTTTTCTATAGGGTACGATTACGATAGCAGGCAAGTCATAACAAGGTTTTGCGGGCCTTTGATGATCTTGTTTGTCCAATAAACTTAGAAAATTCTCGGTAGGTGTTATACGACCAATCCCAGTAACAATTTGAGAGGAATTCATCCCTCTCCTCAAAATATCTCCCCTGTGTCACTTTAAATGGTGGTTTGCTACCATAGCTGGTAAAAATTGGAATCTAAATTGGCCTGCAAATAACATCCAAGTAACAGAAAATTTCTATTTCTCCCTTTTTGTGTTTCTATTTACATCTTTTAGTATTGACTTCTTTATCATTCCCATACCCCTTCAGGACAAACCTTTCCCCACAAACCACAATCGCTACTGTCAAATTCCCAAAGTTCTGTTAGTCCTTGGTTTTGATTGATTTCTACATGGATTTACCAAAGACAAGATCATTCCACAGTGCATGTTCTGGTTTCAGTTTGTTTCTTCTCACTATTTTCACATGGTTTCTGTAACACTTTTTCTCCCACCAAACCACTATGAAGTGGGAATAAAAAGTGATCTGTAATCTCGAAGTAAACAAAAACAGTCACAATTTAATGGAAGAGAATGCAGGCAAATTTTCATTCATTGAAATACCATATTTTTTGCTTGATTCTTCACCTCTATTCTAGTCCACTCCTGCTTGTTGACACAATTTATGGAATAAGTATAATGGATGACCTATATGATAACAGTTTTAATGGGTGTTGCTTAGAGAGACACTGGCCATTTGAAAAAATAGTGTGCCACAAGATTTTTTTCAAATCATATTTTTTCATGGTTAAAACTTTATATACTTACTAGCCCTCACCCGAAATGATTTAAGAACCAAATCAGCATCCTTAGTGGTAAACATAACAATTTTATAATTAATGGTCGCCGGCGACATTAATAGTTATCAGACGACGCGAAATTTGCGTTTAACACAAGACCACGAACGCCGTATGCATGCTTCCCACCGTATGCACCCTGTTTGACGCGGTCGTGACTTTGTGGGTTTTTAATATCACTGAGTACAGTCTATGATATTCTTACTATACACAGTTGTTGATTAAAGTTATGGAAAACTTATAAGTTACCTACAAATTACTGGGATGTCTTTACAACTTTTATTAACCTCGTTGTTTTTTTGAGTATGTTTATTTTTGTATCTCTATTCTTGCAATGGCCTAGACTAAAATCATTTGGGAGTAATTGAAGAAATTTCAATGATGTGAAAATGTGCCAGTGCCCCTTTAAGGTGAGCCCATTTTGCTGACATCTGTTAATTACAGGTCTTGAAATTCAAAAAGTTATTTTTAAAGGTTTAGTTAAACCTGAAAATATTTTTTACAACCTCTTGTGTGCAATGTGGAACAACGATAGCGCCTTAATTCTAGAAGAAGATGCAATGTCATTTTGCAATCTGAAGGTTATAGATGATGTTACCTATGATTTCACATGTTAAATTCGGAGATAACCCTCTGTTAGTCTGTTTTTTTTCCTGTGCAGGCAAGTATTAACAGTAGTTTCAATGCACAAGAACCACATAAACTCTGGTCATAATGGCTTGCAATGACCTTTCCTGATCTAAATCAGTCACATATGGTAAGCATTAGAGCTTAATCAGATGTTGGTATTATTTATTTAAACTAAAGTATAAAGCAAAAAAATGAAATTTTCCTTCCCCATGCAAAGCATAAGGGCTTGTGCCCGTAAGTTTTCAGACTAACAACCAACGTGGGGTGGGGGGGGGGGGGTAAACCACAAACACATCCATCAACATCACATCACATGTCACATTAATCCTAAAGATCTATTTATTTTTTTTACATCACCCTTAAAAGGCTGCGTGTTCCGATTGTCTTTGGGACCCCCCTGATTTCCCGGAATGTAAGATTTGTGATATCAATGAAAAGGGCCGTATTTTTTTTCTCATTGTCGTCCTGACATTTGAGCCCTCAAATCTATTTGCATTCCCAAAATATAAACAAAAAACAACCGTTTTCGTGTTAACCATCAATAATTAGCACAGTATAGAATAGGGCTTTGCAACATGCATTATTGCGTCTACCATCAAAACCGCAAACACAATCATCAACATCACTCATGTCACATTATCTAAAGTATCTATTTATTTTTTTTACATCACCCTTAAAGGGCGGTTCCGATCTCTTTTGGACAAACACAAACACATCATCAACTCACATCATGTAATTACTAATTATCTATTTCTTTTTTTTTTACATCACCCTTAAGGTGCGTGTTCCGATCGATTTTGGGACCCCCCTGATTTACCCGGAAGTATTAATAGATTTTGATATCGATGAAGGCCGTATTTTTCTCATTGTCCGTCCTGAAATTTGGAGCCCTCAAATCTATTTCATTCCCAAAATATAAACAAAAAACAACCGTTTTAGTGGTTAAAACCATCAATATTAGCATCAGTATTGAATAGGGCTTTGCAACATGCATATTGCGTCTACATCCATCAAACAAACCGCAAGTTTGTTTCCCACGGTACGGTGATGGGGTGTTATGTGCAAGTGCAGGCTCTCATATCAAGTAGGTACACCTACACATATCGGCACAAGCCTTTAACCAACTCTAACTTAAGTCTACACAGACCTTAACAATTTGAACGTATGTAACAAATGGCCCACAATTTTTCATATGGGAATAAAAAGTGAGGTATAAATGAAAGCTGGGGTTGAGAGATCGGGTAACAACATGAATACAAAGCATAAGCATTTATTGTATTTGTTTGCCGGGTTTGCTATCACTGTGGTAGATCAAGGGTTCACAAAAAGGGATTGTCTACCAACCACAGTACACATTAGTGTTCGTTTTTGCGTCTATGACGCAATTTTCCAAAGGTGGACGCACTTTGGTCTAGATCCAGTAAAATTGGGTGTATGTGGATGCAAAAAATAGCCACTTAAACTATCAACATCACAGAGTTTGCATCTGGCACATGGTCACAATATTTTATCATTTTCATCACCAAACAATAATCTATTACTGTTACTATTAAATAGATGTAGCACTCTGTGAAAATAAAATATAGGTTAAAATTTGGACTGTACTTACGTCTTTTTATTTAGTTAACTAATCTCTCTCTCTCACTGTCCCAAAGGGTATTCAGGAATCAGATCCCAGTTCCTTTGGAGTTTAAGGGTCAGCAGGGTAATTCACTTTACAATATGCCCTGTCTAAGTTTTGGAATTGATGTGTATGTATTGGTTTGCGTCATTAAGGGTTGCAACAATAGTTTCAAGTACATCATATTTTCTGTGATATTGTAGTGATTTCATATAGATTAGACACTAAGACTCCCTACCTTTGTTTGGCTACAGAAATAACCTTAAATGAAAACAATAACCCTGATTTGGGTGGCTTATAATTCAATAGAAACCATAGGCTTAATTTCATATTGCTCCTATAATACGAAATTAGTTTCACAATTATAGTACCAAAGAAACACTTTTCACACTTAAACCTTTCAGAGGGGATAGTTTTTTGGATAGAAAGCTTTACACCAGTGCCAAATCAAATTTTCATACAGTTTTTAGGGACACCGTTTATTTGAAATCTCTTGTTGGCAAAAGCAGCACCTCTAAGTATTACAACAGTGCCAAACCTTGACACGCATATAATTGGAAGTTGACATGGCACTTTTTCAACCTCAGTGAAACAAATATTGTCGTCCAAGTAGACGCACTTTTTTCAAACCTAGTGTAAACCCCTGCTACCAACTAATAGGCCCTACAGAGCACAAGAAACCCTGTAATAAAGGATTTTTAATTCAGAAAAAAATCTTATACTTTATGAAATAATTTGTTTGTTGGTATTGTTTGTGTGCAAAAATGTAATATGGGTGTGCTCACATGCGAGCCGCCCATCTCTCTGTCTTTTGGCATTTGGGCCAGACTCCCATCTAATCGTTGCTGTGGGGGGGGGGGGGGGGGGGGGGGGTTGGTTCGCCCTTTCCTCCACAGCATATGGCGGTACCCTTTATAATCTTGGTGGAGAGAGGCAAGCGAGGTAAATTGCGGTGCACCACACGTTTTATATACAGGTGTAATGCACACATCCATAATAATTATTTTATTTGATCCCATGTTTCCATGGGAATAACTGGTATACGTACTCCCAGATGGGGCTGGGTGTCCTGATACACAAATCGCGATCTTATGGGACTGGATTTTGATTAATATATGATATAAAATACACAATTTTGGGTGTATCGAGGCAGTGAATTTTGTTCCGCGAACTCAAGATTTTTCGGGCGGGACAAAATTTTCCTGGGAAATCGCTTCAACATCCTTATGTTCACAACCATTTGTTTGGGGCTTTGAGGTAAAACGATGGATTTCATATACCAGGTTATTGTGTTATTGTGTGTATATAAACTATTGAGGTCATGTTTGATCATTTATTTTACTTTAAAAATTATTTCACCAAATCCACAAATTTTAGACTGGTAGAAAAAGTTTCTCCACATACAAATAGCTTGAGCAATTAATGGGTTCCATAGCAAACCTTGTCACTTCACCTGTATCCATACGTCCCATGCAAGCAAGGACAAGGGATGAAACATTTCCAGCGATGAAATATTCACACGACACCGAGAGATTAGAATGACGATGGATAGGGTAATGAATGTGTGCATGAAAGATAAAAAGAACAGATTAAAAAGGTTAGCATTAAGATAAATTTCGTACAATGTATCAATTTTAGGCATCACATTATGCATGTTTTAAAATTGAATTAAAGGCTGACTCAGAGATTTCCCGATGATGGCACCAACCCCCCCCCCCCCCCCCCCCCCCCCCCCCCCCCCCCCCCCCCCCCCCCCCCCCCCCCCTCTCAATTTTTCAAACCAAATCTGTTTTTTGCAGTACATAATGCTTGCTCCATATACTAACCATTGTGTGAAATAAAACCTAGACTCAACTCGAAAGCCTCATATTAGAAAATCACAACTTTGTTATAAAATCGGATCCGGAATTTTTTTTTTATACCACGGTATCCTATGGCACTGTTATTACAGTGCATGAATTGTTTGAATAAACAACGAAAAAAAATATGATTCATCTCTAACTTTGGAATGGAAATTGTAGGTGACATCTTTAGTTCTAGATGACTATTTTAATTATTCTTCAAAAATTAATGATATTGAAATCTCTGAGTTCAGCCTTTAATCAATTTTATTAAAAAACTGGTTATGATTAGGCTATTCATGTTATTTTATTATTTTCCAGATATTTATAACTTCACTAACTAGCACAGAGCTAATCAGTAGTACTGAAAATTCAGCTTTCCTCCGATGCTGTTAAGTTACTAATTCAATCTATCACAGGGGTTCTCAATTATATTAGTTGGGGGGCTAGAGAATGCCGAACATATTCGAAATTTCCCTACTTGAGGCCCAATACACTATATTTCTAGTTCCTTAAGTAATTTTGAGCAGTCCAGGGCCAAAGTTGTGGTTGGCGGGCGGATTTGGCCCGTGGTGCCTCATTGAGAACCCCGGATCTATCAAGTTTAGCTAGCGCAGGAGAAAAGAACCGTGCAATGGGGAGGGAAAACAAGAAAACAATAAGAGGACGGAGGCAAAGGCAAAATTTCCAATAAAAGATCAGAAAACCCCTTCCCAACAAGGTCACTCCCCCAGGTTCTATCAAAAATCAATTAATCCATAAATTTATTGATAATTCTAAAAAACTGCTGAGCAATGTGTTATGTCATATTAAAAGATGGGATTAATACGTCTGTTGCGCTTCTTTTCTCCTTCATTAAAAAATAAAGAAAATTGGAACCAACACCAACTGATGTGAAGCAGAATAGCAACCTTACTGCTGAGAATTGGAATAATTCTAATAGTAGCTGTTCTGAAATACAACTTGCGGTTTCTGGCTTCCACAACTCACGCCATGTTTGATATGCTAACAGCCATATATGCTCTTACATAATTGAAATTGAAATTATTTTAAAATTAGTTGGTTTTGAGTTTCATAAGAAGGTTAGTGGATATTGACTGGTCCATCTAAACCAGAGTCTGTAAGAGACAATTAGGAAACCATTTCTCCAAGAAACCTGGGGAGAAAATTGTATAAATGCCTGAGATTAGAAGTGAAGGAAGCTATTAAATATAAAAATATATCAGAGACTGATACTTCAATAATAATGCTCAAGGTATGATGTTGTCCAGAGGATGTAATTGAGTCAATCCCAAAATGCACTGGTTTTGGGATATTTCACCTCATTAGGGTCATGGTGATCCCACAAATCCTATTCTTAACACATAAAAACCCTGACTTTTGCTTCTCAGTTTGCCCACAAAGACGTAAGTTTTCAGGAATTTTAGCATATCATGAAATTTCCTTGGTCTAAAACTTTTGTAGACACTTTTTATCCTAAGTACTGACATGTGTTTAGTACAGAACAACCCCTGGATGTTGTCTGTCAATTCAAGATCCACAAAAGTATTTTCTGAGAATAACAAATTTCTCTAATTTGCCTTGATTGGTTGAATAACACCACCCAAGAAAGTTTATAGGATGGAACAAATAATGACGAAAACCAAAATATGAAGTTTTGAATTGCTGGCTGTTCCAAGGCATAGAGCAATGGATAAAATTAATATACATGTATAAACATGGCACAAGATATGAACCCTAACTGCCCCCTGATGACCCGTGACCGCATCTGTTACCCACATAAGACCCGTTTGTCTCAATGTAGAAGCATACCACGTATGAATGTGATCTACCACTGCACTAATAGCGAGTTTGACCAAGTGTATTACCACAGGCACAAAATGACCCTAGGTGACCCCATGAATGACTTGTCCCTCCTCAATCTGTGAACCCCACATAAAACCCTTGGTCCATGTATCACCTACCAGTATGAACTTGATCCCTACCTCAGGCTGCACTAAAAAGGCTAACAACCATTTAACCAAAAAGTGTACACCAAAAAGTTTTACACATCCCACAAAAACCATGCTGCCGGCTGCCAGAAGGTCCTTCCAATTTCAGACACCTAAAAATGGGATCTCTCGCAAAAAAAAGGGCATATCTTGTTACTGATAAGCCAAAAACTGCCCATGCATAAATGTCAGCCCCCGTTGGGCCAATTGCCTCAGATAAACTCGGCATCCCACCAACCCTGTGGTTCATTTTTAAATGAAGCCAAAGAAACCATGGACAGTGACCTGGTCCTTTGGAGGGGCATTAAATGGTGAAACACCCACATCTGAGCACCTTCCCTGTATAGTTATTATAATGCTTTTTTTTTTGGATTTTTTTTCAGACTTGCATCACAATGTTATTGGAAAAAGAGAAACACTATGCTATTGTTGTTTACCCAGAGAACTTAGTAATTTATCTCACAAATTAATGCTGTTAGTCTGAGAGAGATTAGGGACTCAAACCAATGTTCCAATCCATCTAATCATCTGGACACAATCTAGACACATAATATCTGAATTAAGCTTATCGAAAAAGATTTTTTTTTTTTTATAATTCAAATTGGATTTAAATGTACATGTGCCTGTATTTATTTAAAATGTAAAGGCAAACTTTATTTTTAAACTGCTCCAGATCTTTTGTTGAATCACGAGGGTTCTCTTGGCATTAAACAGTTGCCGATTTAGCTTCCCGATCCGGCCTATGGCACAATAACAAACCCAGCAACGTACACGGCGATATTTAAAGATTTCAGTTTAAGGACAAAAGCCCTTTGGGAGATCCACCATCTTCTCTATCAGATCGCATGATCCTTTCGCCATCTAAAAGTCCAAAATTAAAAAAAAAAACTTCTGTCGCTCCGCCACAGCACCAATACCGGCTTATACAAGGCAGCGCGTGTTCATACCTGATAAGATGCAAAATACGAGAATTCCTCTCATCAGAATGTATGGAAACTAAGCGCTGGTTTGATATTGTGCCCGGACCTCTAAGTGCTTAAAATCAAATTGTTTCTAGATCTCAATCCCAATATTACCGTTCATGAGTATTCAAGGTCGGACGACTCTTAAGATATCCAAATCTCACAACACCTTAACTGAGACGAGATAAGTACACGTGAACAAATTATTAGAAATCTCGTAAGAAGACGGGTAAAAATTACAAAGCAAATAAACACTAAAGATAGCTCCACATGTCTCGGTCATCCCTATAGATTTCACAAATTATTATCATCCTTTAGAAAGGCTTCTTTCCTTGTAAGGAAGTGTATGAAAAGATGTACTGTATGATCTGGCCTGAAACACCCCTGGATCTATTCTCATACCCCATCATTTAGTTTGCACTTTTAACATCCAACAAACGGGCTGCCTTTTACAAATTTAACAAATAAAATGTTCAAATTTAGCATCTGGTGTATGGATACAATGGACGTAATGTTACCAAAGATGATCCTCCTTCAGGCATTAATCACTACCTGTCATATATAGAAATATACACCATCAATTACCAAAAAATAGAAGCACGCAAACATTCTTTTATTTTTAAACAATAACACAAAGCAGAGCCTCTCGTACATAAGTGACACAGATGAATGGGTATTAAATTACACAGAAAATTATATGACGATCAATGGCCATAGCCGAGGGCTGTCCCATATAGTCAGGCGTTGCGCCCTCTTGCTCGCAAAGCACCTGGATGTCAGAGGCTTCCTGAGGTTGACGTCAACGGCATTATTAAACCGAGGGACGTTATTAAGCGTTTATTATAGTGATGAATGCATTTCAAAATGAATGGATTTATGATTTCAATAACATTATTTCAAAATGAGTGAGACTCATTAAAAGTTTTAGGTCTATCCATCACTGTGAGGAAGTAAGGAGGATTTAATGGCCCACAGTAAAGAAGTGTGTGGTATTCATACCAATGTACAGTAATATCTACACTATACCTACACATTATCGTATAATTATTTATTTTTTATTGCTACTTACGTAATGTGCTTATGTGATGAATACAAATTTGATTACATCACACAATCATATACACTCTGTGTATTTACGCATATACACAGCAAATCAGTGAGGCTGTTAACAAATAACGCGAATGTAGCGCGAGTGGATTGAAAATATCTAGTTGCACTCCGCGTACTACATAATGTGCTTTCGAACGCGTACGCGGCGGGCAGGACTGATTTATTTTCTCAGTGGGTAATTTGTTTTTAATCTCTATGATAAATTATAGTTTTTAAACTACTGTTTATTCCTAATTAAGGTAAAATTATTTTGTTTCTGTCGTGTATGAATTAGGTTAATAACTTTGCATTTACGTTTGCTCGAAAAATGGGACAAATCAATGCACTTGCACTGTATTTTGATGCTTGTCCAATGCACTCGCTCCTGCGGAGCTCGTGCATTAGACGCATCAAAATATCAGTGAGCGTGCATTGTTTTGTCCCATTTTTCTCGCAAGAAGTAAATGCGCAGTTATTAACCTATAATCAATATCCACCCACATGGAAATATGCAAGAACTCTCATTTATTTTGAAATCTATTACAACATGAAGTTGTGTCTCTCCGTCCTATCATGTTAATGCATAATGTTGTGAAGGCATGGCCGAAAATAAAGAATGAACCATATTTTAGTTTAAAGCATTCTGAATAATCATGGGTGCCTCAAGGGTCAAAATTTGGTCCCATTATCCTAATGTACTAACCTACTCTTTTTTGAACTAGTGCTTAAATTGTTTAAAATTGGTCATTCTTTTTGACAATGATATCTATCTTAATAGTATAGTTATTTGCTGCCCATTCTTTATTTATTTTCCGGTTTGTATTGCATCAACCAGCTGATTTGTTTCCACAAATATCAATAATTAATGCCTATTAATTAATTATACATTTATACCAGCCATGCAAATTTCAGCAGTCCTTGGACGGCTGTTTTCCTCTCCATTTTTGTACAACATGATTTTTAGTTACTGGAGAGAATGTCCTCCAAGAAAATCTGTGGCGTGGCACAACGACTTCAAGATCAAATCATTCAAGAATTCTTTGAGGTATACTACAATTGTAGTGAAAAAAAAGAAAATGCTATAAACACATGTACGTGCATCATCAATAGAATCACCATATTAGGACAATAACAATAAATAATCAACTTGACATAATCTCAACATCAAACTTACCGAGGACAATGATTCTGGATTAGATTTTGATACCTGAATGCAAGTTGAACCTACCATGTTAGTGATAATTGCAATTTAGGCCTAAAGTCCCTCTGCATGAAATCATATACCACATGTAACAATATTGCATAACCCCCCTGGGTACTACTTGCCTATACATCGGCATCTAAGCACTATTTGATTGGTCACTTGGAAGGTAATATCATGTAATGAGCAAATCAGAGATACTCTAAGAATGGTGGTATGGTTATTGAGAAGTACTATTTAGATTGGTTACTCAGAGGGCTATCTGATGTTGTGTCCTGTAATGAACCAATCAGACAGATTATATCATAGGTGGTAGTGCCCAGGGGGTTTTAAAATTCTTGGCACAGTACACTAAGAATATTAATTAGTCAAAAAAGAGTCTTATTTGACTAATTAAAAATTAGTCATGCACATTTTTTTTATAATCCATAAAATAGTGCTAAAAATTGGTTTGAATTAAAAAGAATGTTTTTTAAAGATTGTCGGATAAAATTTCATAATTGCAAATATTTCTACAACTTACAAATAAGGACTTTTTAATTACAAAATTTGTCAAAAGACGCAAATTACCAATGTGTACTTAAATTCATCACTTTTGTGCTTGACAAACAAAAAAAAAAAAAAAAAAAACCTTGGATGACCTCGCATGACCTTGAAATGACCTTCAAAATTTTCGGCACTGAATGTTGACCACACCCACCAAGTTTCATCATCCTACCACAACAGATAAGGTTTATAGCTTTTTTGCGTATTTTTGACCCCATTTGACCTTTGACCAATGCCACATGACCCTTCTCCGAACTCATCCGCGGCCTACTTGAGTGACATCTATGTGATCATAGGTGGTAGTGCCCAGGGGGTTTTAAAATTCTTGGCACAGTACACTAAGAATATTAATTAGTCAAAAAAGAGTCTTATTTGACTAATTAAAAATTAGTCATGCACATTTGTTTTATAATCCATAAAATAGTGCTAAAAATTGGTTTTGAATTTACAAAGAATGTTGTTTTAACGATTGTCCGGATAAAAAATTTCATAATTGCAATATTTCCTACACTTAAAGGTCCATGGACATGCTTTAAACAACTTAAATCCACCAAAAAAATGGTTTCATTCTAGTATGGATTGTATCAATTAAAAATCTTGCATGAGGCAGTAATTGAGAAACCGTATCTTTGATAATAAAATCGGGATAATATCATGTGTTTTGAACAAGCTTTCAAAGGAAATTCCAAATGAGTGAGTGATTATCGCGCTGGCAAGGCGTGACCCAGACAGTGACGTCCGAGGTAACAATACGCGATTTAACGCGATACGGTCATGATCGTCATCGTGGTTGGAACGGACGTGCGCGTGGCCAAGTTTTCTGCATACGTACAACGTAAGTGACACGTCCAGCGCCACCACCGGTTACTGCGTAGTACGTGTTATTCATCTGCATAAATTATAATTTTTCTTGAATGGTGCCTAAAATTACGATAATGTGCTGTGTATTGACGACGGGTGAACCCGCGGCGACCGTACCGACAAGGAGACTCAGAGCAGAATAGCTTTATTCAAGTCCCAGACAAAGAAGAAAAACCGACAATGAGAGATATCTGGAGTGTGCGGTATGGTTAGCCCACGTGTGAGCTTGTGTTTAACAACTTGGGTACTGACGTAATTACGGGGTCAAATCAAAACCCAGCAATTTGATACGCGTTCGCGAAACAGGAGAAGGCCCTGCAGTTAGGGTATATTACCTTGAAATTTAACATTTCCCGATGTTCACTTTCACAAATCTGTGTTGCGATATATGATCAGGATACGTTGAGTACGAAAATGTAAGAAATAAGGAAATGTTACTCAGCAGTGGCTATGGACCTTAAAACATTAGGACTTCTTTTTAATTACAAAATTTGTCAAAAGACGCAAATCCAATGTGACTTAAATTCATCATTTGTGCTTGAACAAATAATAATAGTTCCTTTGGTTAGTCTAAAGTAGTCTTTAATAGTCATTTGTCATTTGACAAATTAAATTTGTCAGTCCATTAATTTATACATTTTTAAAGTTGATAAATTTAGAGGGGTAATGAAATATTTTGTAATCATTAAAACTAGTTTAAAAATATGGGAAGGTTATATTCCAGCATAGCAAACCATGTTTTACCGCATTGAAGTACATTATTTGAATAATAAACACAACCTGATTTGCATGATAATTTTAATTAGTCAAATAAGATTTTTTTGACTAATATTCTCAGTGTTACCGATTCAGACACAACTGACTTGGTCTAGGGGGTATGGTCATATCAGCATGTATCAAGTACAATATCAGTAGAAACCTTTCATTCTTTACATCCCCATATGGGACTAAACGTGTTTTCTTTTGAAGAAACTCAGGAGGTATTTACTATGGCCAGCACTACTCGTTAGTTTACAGTGTTTATGGATTGGTTTGTCTAACACAGCTGTTTGAATGACCGCATACAAATTGTTTTTTTTTTAGAACAATTATTTAAGCAGTGGCGACACAATTTTGACAAACGGATTATAAGTAGGGATAGAAAGAGCACTATGCCAGAAAAAATTCAGCTGTTGAATGAACCTTACAAATTGTCTTTATTTTTTAGAACATTTTAAAGCCAGTGTGCGACACAATTTTGACACTGATATAAGTAGGGATATGCAAGAGCCACTATGCAGTTAAAAATCAGAAAAACCCATTGTGGGAATATGTGACATAAAACCAAAAGGATAAATGTAACAGTGGCCTCTATATGCCTATTTTTCTTAGAGACACAAGTCAACAAAATTTTTAAGAGAAAATGGTAATCCCTACAAAGTTTTGTTTAAAATGCGTTTGTAAGAATGTAGCTATAGAAAAAATGATTTGGTGCGTAAATCACAGCTGTGTCACCATTGATATTACTATGCCCGCGAACGGCATAGTATTCGCTTTGCTGTTTCAGTTTCTCCTTCCTTCTCCTTCTTCCGAACATCGCTTTTTCGCCTCTTCTTCTGCCAAAAACGGCTGGGCCGATATTGACCATTATTAGTTCTAAGAATCTTCCATCCATACAAGTCTTAAAGTAAAATCCAAATACAAAATAAAACAGTTGCTTTGGTGTCATCTTCTTCTTCTTAAATGTTGCCTAGCCCAATTTACCGTATCTGTAATCCTTGACGTCGAGAAATCCCTGGACTCGTCCACATGTCACCTGGACCCTTCCATTTCCACCTTATAACTTTGCCCAAAGTAGTAACTTATTATTGGGTGTAAACTCGGGACCAAAAAAACTGGTCCAAAAATCGTTATTTTACAAGCAGTCATCTTCAACAGATTTTTTTCTTCCACATAGAGATGATTTATAAGCTAACAAAGTTGTAATATAATGTTGATTTGTTAGGCAAGCCCGCAATCAACAATAAATTTGACTGAATGGGTCCGATTTCATCAAACTCACAAACGTAAAATAAACCCCAATTGGGCGCAAATTTCGTAGTTGCCATTTAAAGAGTTAGCAATTGCGAACCCGGAGGAACAGACGATTGACCTGTAAACACGAAAAATGGCGGTCGTAACAAAACAGGGGAAAAAGCCCCGTTCGCCAGCGTAAATGAGGACGGAAATTCTTGGATAGAAATTATTTTAAAACAAGATAGGCTTAATACACAACGAGCCACCGAGAAATGTGTTTTAAAACTATTTAAAGGTATTTAACGTCGATTACGGCTTTGCCGACAGAATTCGAAGATTGGGAGAAGCCGAGGTTGTCTGAATTTTGAGTAAATTCTACGTGGAGTCGACGGGAGGATGGCAAAATGTATATGAGGGGGATCGATGGTCAACATAAGAGACAAGTTTGAACAGGTATCTCAAAGGGAAAGGGAGAGCTATTGACTTAGTCAATGAATCGTTTTTTTTCGGAAGCCAATTTAGCATTCACTGCCCAACAGGTCCACCTAAAGCAGCAGGGCAGGGGAGATACAGTGCACTATAGTCAAATTGATCAGAATGATTTAACAAAACTGTACAAATCAGGAGTGCTAGATGAATCTAATCCTAGAGGGCTTCAGTATAAGGTTTGGTTCTCAATTATGCTATACATCTGCGCGAAGAGGAAGAGAAAACCTGAGGAAACTTACCAAAGACCATTTTAAGATTGGAAGAGATTCCAACGGTAGAAGGTATGTGTACCAAGCACAAGATGAGATGACAAAGAAAGTCCGCGAGAATAGCACCAAATCTAGAGTTGACACCGGCCGTATGTATGAGACCGGAGCTGAAGGGTGCCCAGTTGCTGCGTTTGAAAAATATGTACAGAAACTTAATCCTAAGTGTGACGCATTGTTTCAAACACCAATGACATCCAAGAATGACCAGTTTAATTGGGAGTTATGCAGTGTTTGGTACAAGAACTGTCCGGTAGGTGAAAGGGGCCTGGGAGAAATGATGGCAAAGATCTCCAAAGTAGCAAATTTGTCGAAGCGCTATACTAATCATAGTCTTTGCAGCACTTGCATTCAAATCTTGGATGAGGGCGGCTTCACATCACGTGACATTTGCAATGTCAGTGGTCATACAAATGAAAGGAGTCTGAGAACATACGTCAAGCAACCGTGTGATGCTAAAAAACAACGGATGTCAGATGCCATTTCTTTGTCTACTGCTGGCAAAATTCCAGTCTCTTCTCCAAGTGACCCCAGTCTAGCTGCAAGTGCAAAATCAGTGAAAAAATCCAAGCCTGGTATTGGACATCCATCAACAACCTCCACTGTCACTGATCTCCCTTCATTTACATGGACTGATCAGCCGGTTGCTAGCACATCTTGTAGTAGTTCGACGACAACATCAAGGGCCGAACCAACTCATGCTGTGGTTGAAACCAGTCCAATTTTGACCAACTCGCAGATAGAATTGTTGACAGCCTACAATGACATGGGTGATATTCAATCGGTGGAACCCTGGGATGTAGATGAGTTAAATATGGATGAAAGTCAGATCACACAGACAGCTGTACCTACCCCTAACACTAATAGTAACGTGACCATCACATCATCTCAAATGACGCGAAATGTACACGTTCAGCGTCAAGTCCAGCGTCACCTCCAACAGCAGCCGCTGTCATTTCATGGTTGTACGGTGACCATCAACTACAACTTTCACCATTAAATTATTATGAAAACTGTACATAGAACATTGGATTTTTATTGAAGTTGTTTTACCCAACAATTGACTTTTGAATTGGATGACTTTTGAAGAAAACTTGTATTTAAGTTGAAGAATTTACAAAAGATTGAAAAACTTTTGAATTGGAACTGTTATTGACTTTTGAATTGCAATTTGACTTGGATTTTGAATTGGATTTCCCAAGTTTTGGAACACATTGGATTACCTTGGATGATACAAGACTCAAAAACACAAGGTGAGTCAAAAAGCTTACATTGGTTTTTACTTTTTTTTTCTTCAAGACAGTTGGTAATTAACGGTGTCGAGTCAGATTCTTAGAACATAATAATGATAATATTGGATGACTTTTTTCGGGTGATACTGAATACATTGGATTCGCTATGTGAAAATATCGGATTCGCCAATATCGGATTCGCCGTTGGCTCATCCGATATTGGCTCATCCGATATTTTCACATAGCTCATCCAATATATTCTGGTATCACTCTCAAGCCATCCAATATTATATCATTATCATGCTTTGAGGTGTCCGATATGTGATAATATTGGATCCTACGCATGATAATGATAAAATTGGATGATTTGCGCCCAATATTTATTGGTCTCGCTATGAGTTTTAAAATATTGGGCTCGACTGCGTCTCGCCCAATATTTTTGCAACTCATAGCTCGACCAATAAATTGGGCTGAATCAATCCAATTTTATTACAGATTTGGGGTGAAGGTGCAATAGGGTTCCTTCATATGTGGATGATGTCAAAGGTCCTGGACCAAGGTCAAAGGTCATCTGAGATCATGTTCCAATTCCAGTTTGGTTAGGTTTTGGTTAGGTTTTCGTTTTTTGCGTCTCCTTCGAAAAGTTTAAGTCCAATTACAACCTAACTTGGGTCGAAGGTGCAATACGGGTTCCTTCATATGTTGTTGGGGTCAAAGGTCACATACCAAGGTCAAAGGTCATCTGCAGTAATTTTCCCCTTTGGTTAGGCTTTCATTTTTCAGAAACTGCTACATTTCTAGATATTATTCCATGAGAACAATTTATTGAATTGTGATGCCCTGCAACTGACAACTGTGCCAACTAACCAACTTGTGTATACTGCCATCTTGCCAGGGGGATCGCGCAAGTTTACTTGCTGTATTTTTATTTGTTAGCTAGGTAGTTTTCAAGCCCCTGTCCATAGCTACACGAGAAAATGACAGTAATATTGAAAATTGCTCAGATGAAGTGCCAAATGGCCCTCCACTTTGAAAATCAATCTGTGGAGAATGGGCATATAGAGGGCACTAAAACATACAAATCATGATCTTTGGAGGCCATTATGGCAAGATTCCCTCAATAGATTTTCTGATTTTTTTTACATGGGTAAAATATCCCTACTAATGTCAGTTGTCAAAATTGTGTCGCCAATGCTTAAAATTGTTCTAAAAATAAGAGAAAATTTTCCACAGGATCAAAAAGTTATGAGCTTTGCCGTAACAACCTACCCTGATATTAATTCAACAACAACTATTCCATACTACATCAATGCACATCAAGAATGTAACAGGTGGGGGAGAGGGAACATCTTTTCCAGACTGCTCTGACCAGGAAAGTCGAGCTGAACCTACTGAGAAGAAGAAAGCAATGAAGGAAGGAAGGAAGGAAGGAAAGAGGGAGAAGGAGCAGGAGGATGGAGTGGAAGGAAATGGGCAAAGGGAAGAGAAAGGAAAGGGGGGAAAGGGAAAGGAGGGAAAGGAAAGGAGGGAAAAGGATCTGGGAAAAGGAAAGGAGGGAAAAGGAAGAGGAATAGAAATAATGAAAAAAGGGAGAGGAAAGAAGAAAGGAGGGAGGAGAAGGGTAAAATGAGCACACCAGGCCATAATGATCAACACCAGGAAAATGACGATTTGCCATCCCCAAAACACTGACACTTGATACACCCTAGTGCACATTGTTAATCAGTGTTGGTGACCCTACAATAGCTGTTTGTCGCATTTTCATTTATATACAAGGAAAAGGAAAGTGAAAGATGAACAAGTTATAAAATATTTCAATAAAAATTAATGGTGTTGTTTATAAAGTATTAGTAAATATACAGACAATAACAACAATATGTGGGATGACATTTTGAGGGCAGTTTGATCTCAGACGGAAATGTCTGGAAACTTCTTTTTTTGATG